>JAOEHX010072349.1:0-36258 GCA_025448015.1 Bolborhynchus lineola | reverse complement strand
AAGAAATCTCTTAATGAGCTCATTTTAAGTTAATATAAGGCAAATTAATCATTTTACAAAATGCAGTAAAGACAAGTTCATATTTTAAAATGTGTTTTGCCTGTGTCAAGGAGGTTAGTTTGTTGTCATGGTGGGAAATACACAAATGGGTGGCTCTCGAAACAACACCACATCCCAAATACCGTACATCTGGAACATCCTCAAACCATGTTTTCTTCCTTCCCCAGATATACCTGCTACATGAAAGCCCTTTGAAATACAACCTGGGCTGCAGATTTATGACTGTCAAACTGTGTCTTTATTCCAATGTGAGACAGAGCAATAGTCATGCAAAGCAGCTACCCGAAGTAGGTGAGCTTGTGATGAAGGGTTAATTGTAGGTTGGTTCATTAATCATTCATTTGCTGGCTCAGAAAATTAGCTTTCACTTGTTTGTTTGCTCAAGAAGTGATAAGCCCATTCCCTCGCTTGCTCATCTATTTTCTTCCCTTTGCATTGTTTTAGAGATATTAATCCTTTCCAATTTTTGTAATCAGTCATTTTGGTCTTTTAGCAGGAACATTTCCAAGCAAGCAGCAATTATTGGAGTGAAAGCAAGCAAATCTCTGCAGGGAAGGCAGCAGGCTCTGGTTCATAACCTTGCCAGGAATAGCATCCCTCTTCTTGCTGCCCCAGCACAGCAGCTTATGCAGGAACCAAGCAAAGGTGTCCCCCTCTTCAGAGCCAGAGCCACCCCATTTCTACTGCAGACAGGACTCCCTGCACTTGCACAGGCATTTGAATAAACATCTATATTGGGTTAAAAACCAAGTCAAGACATTCTGAGAGGTTTGCAGGTCATCTCACTGCTTACCCTTCTCTATCCTAACATGAAACCTCAGCCTCACTAAGCAAGAAGTGAAAAGCCTAGAGGTATTTGTGGAGGAGGTAAAGGAGGTTCCTCCTTCCAACCCCGTATTTTTTCCCTCTGCATAAAGGATAAATCAAAACCAACACCACAAACTTCTCTCAATAAGACATTTGCAAACATTTCCATTCAAAACGCATGGTCTTCCAGCTCAGATGTCGCTTGGATACCTTGATGAGACAGTAGAGGCTGACTGTCAAACAGTAACTACACTACTGCCACTAGGAACATAAATAATTTGGGGCTACATGTTTCTTTCTTAATGTATCATCACTGTTCCCAATTAGGTAAAGCCAACGGCTTTCAGCTGCCGGGCTTCCTCAGCAGCAGAGACAGGAGCAGGAGTTTGGTGCTATGACAACGCTGTGAGTGCCACCTCTCTCACAGGTGGTACAAGCAGCCTTCGAGTGCACCCCCCATGAACTCCCCATCCCATCCCTCCCAGTTACTGGGGTAAGCAGGATGTGCGCAGCCAAATGCAACCTCAAACACCACTTGTCGCTGCTTCCCCTTTCCTAGTCCGAAACATGCATTTTGAATTAAAATACAACATCTCTGAGCCACAAGGCCCCAGTGAGAGGCTCGTGTCACACAGTCATTAATAAGGCTTTGCAGACAAATCTGACTGCAGTGATAATAGGCTTAAACAATTAAAAAAATATAAAAAAAGTCCTGTGATGGAGTATTTTTCTTCTCTATTCATTGTAATGATTTTCTAGATGCAGCTCATTTTATACAATGCAGGCAGCAGTGTTCCAGAGCTAATCAGGCCACGTGTTTTCATGTTTCGAAAAGAAAACTAATTAAAAAGAAATGAAAAATGGGAAAGGAAAGAAGGAAAGAAGGTTTGCAAGGAGGACTGGGAGGTTTGGGTCGGAGAGGAGTGGTGAAGGAATCCTTCAGGAATGTATACATTCGCTCCGCTCGGCTCTGCGTTTTGTTTTCAGAATTGTTTCTGGCAGAAACCTAAAGAAAAATATGAACCAGATGTACAAGGAAATAGTTTCTTCATCAGAAAGAGAAGAATAGCTCTCTGTCTGCCAAGAGATTTTCAGCCTTTACGTTTTACCAAGGTGATGTTAAAAATACCCTTAAATAATGGCTTCTCCTTCAGCAGCGCCAGGGGCAGTGCAGTCATGGGGAGAGCATCTCTGGGCATGGGGATGCACGAGGAGAGCAATCGCTCATGCAGGAGGTCTGCAGACCTCAGGTGCCTTGAGGTCTGGAGCAAGCAGTGGCAGGCCCTGTTGTGCAATCACAGTGTCCACAGTCTGGCTGCGGAGACCCCCTTGGTCCCAGTGCTGCTGAGCTGGTGCTGACGGGCTGGCAGCCAGCACGTCGGGCAGGTACCTGGCAGGCAGCTGCAGTGGTTGCATTAGGGTTTTTCCAGCCACTCCCAATGATTTAACGTGCCGGGGGCTCAATCCTGAGCCATGGCTTCACAGCACTGGGTGCTGCACCGAGACCAGGTCTCCTTGAAGCTGGTTTAGGGACAGACCAGCCAGGGAGGCCCTGAGGGTCCAGCTGGCAGAGGGATCCCCGGCCCAGTGCTGCCTGCAAATGCAGTGATGGGTCTGTTGTGGAGAAGGCAGGCAGCATGGCATGGAGCTACAGCAAGCTCTTCCCTGCTTAGGGCAGCCTAGAGGGAAGAGAGGGTTGGAAAGTTTCATCTGAGAGCACGCCTTGGCAGAAGGGAGGTGGGAAGCACCCAGAAGCACCCTGTCCACTCCTCAGCAGGAGGGATGAGAATTTAACTGATTTCTCTTTCATTGCCCCCTGTCCTTCATTTGCCACAAGAAGCAAATCCCCTCCAGCAAGAGGATGCTGCTCCTTTCTGGTCCAGGGGTGCTGACACCGCCTGTGCTGGCATCAGGCAGGGTGACAACTGCTCTTTCAGCCCTGCCCTGGCCCTGAATCACCCCACATCATTGGGGTGATTCCCCAGTGCCCATGCCCACCTCCCTGGGCATCTGCACCAGGTGGGGTGGAAGCACAAACAGCATCTCTGTTGACAGAGATCTCCTGCTTGTGCTGGAACACATGGGAAAGGTCGCAGGAGTGGATCAGCAGCTTAAGTACAGCATCTTAACAGAAGAGTGAGGAGGGGAGGAGCTGAAGACCAAACGGTGGGGAGAATAAAGAAAACCAAATTATTCCCTCTGGTCCAAAATACTGGCTTCCGATGAATTAGCCACAGGCGAGAAGGAAGGTGTTGAAGCACCTCCATGCCTCATCCTGGGGCTGTGGTTGTTCCTGAAGTCCAGCTGCCCTCCTGGGCTGTGTGCCCCTTGTCCCTGTGTCCCACTAGGAGAAAGGGGTCCCACCCCACCGAATGACCTGACTTGAAAACACCCCGTGGTCCCACACTGTCACCCATGGGTGCTGCAGGGGTGCAGCTGCCCCTCTAGCTTGTCAGCCCCTGTAAGCAACCCCAGTGCTTCCAGTGAGGTCAGCAGCTTGGGGAGCGAGTTCAAGTGGAAGTTAATGAGGACAGGAAGAGGGCAAGAGCAAGCAATCAGGGAACTTTAATCTCATTAAATACACCTCAAGGCTTAATTTTGCTAAGAGGAGTCTTTTTCTTGCCTTTAGCCTTGCTTCAGCCTCCCTGCACCAGGAACAGGCTCCAAGGGGGCTTGTGCTCTGCTTCAGGCAGGTCAGGAACCTTTCTGATCCCTGGATTTGAAAAGGGAAAACAAAAGATGTTATGAGCTAATTTTTACCTGATTCGCCGGGTTTTCAGGGGACCACATCAACCCCGATGAGCAGGCTTTCTGATGAGGCTCTCCAGTGGCAGTAGCGGGCAGTGGGTCTTCCCTATGTGTTCGTTGTCCAGAGTAGATGAATTTCTGTCTCTCAACAGCTTTTAATTCCAAGGAAAAAGTTTCCCAAGGTTTGATAATTAAAGCTAAGGAAACCCAAGGCCTTACTACAGTAGTGTTACAGGATCTTTGTTTTCTGGCCAGCTCTACTTAAAGACAAACAAATGCTGCAAGCTCTGAAGTTGGCTCAGTGAATTGGCTTAGTCCTCACAGGCACTAGCTAACACAAAAATCAAGAAGTTCAGTTTTCTGCACTGCGAAATGACAGCTTCATCTGTTCGAAAGCCAGCAGCATCAGCTTCCCAGGTCTGTCACGATCCCCCATAAATCTGAAAAGCTCAGTTTTATTTCACAAAGTGTCTAAAGCAGTCGAGATTTCACATGGGACACCCAGAAGAGAAGTTTAACAGCACATGTTTCATGGTGATTGGCAAATTATCAGGTCATTGCTCCAACTTCCACAAACATCATCAGCCAACAGCAATAAAAATACAGGTTTAGGTCTCAGGAGCCTTCAAACTGTTTTCCAGAGTTCGACTTCATGACAAGATACTCACTACAGAAGCACTGAGAGGCTTAATTAGAACAATACAGATGTAGTTTAGGTTTTAAGTCAATCGGAACAATCGATATAGACCCACCAGATTTCTGCAAGAATTACTCAAATTTTTGCTTGTTTTGTGTTCAAATACAATTTTTCTCTTTTATCAGTGAGTAACCCTGAAGAATCACGTTCCTTCTTAGGCAGAGCAGCATCTCTTCAGCTTACCTGGAATTTGCCTTATTCTACAGTCTCAGAACTAGGAAACTCCAGCTTCCACATATCTTTCAGCTCCCCCACCTGACAGGGGAGCCAGCCTGTGTACAGGGTGGGTATCTCCAACCTCAACATTTCCCTGACAACGATATCAAGAAAACACTCCAGGGGTTTTGTTAATAGAGAGGAACTTCAAACACCCTTTATTCCTGGATTTAGGCAGGCTGTAATCCTGTAGGGTTGATTTTTCTCTCACTGGTGAGAATAGATACCAATGAGTTGTTTCCTGAAACACACACAACTGCTACTGATGCTTTCTTTTTTCCCCCTTGCTTGAAAACCTTTCAGTTCCTTGGAATAACCAGGTACCGGGCTCTCCCTATCATTTCTCCCACAGTCTTAGGGAGGCTGCTGACTGTGCTGGAGGTGATGCAGCACAAGCCTGCCTCATGCCCCCTCATCCTGTGGGAGTTGGGGCTCATTGTACCACATCATCTCCATCCATCTAGCCAGCAACTAGAGGTATTTTGCTCCAGAAACCACTGCTCGGTGCAGCCCATCTGCTAGGGGAGCTTCAGAGGCAGAGCATCCTCCTTTCCCTGCTTGGTGGCTTGTTCCAGTCTCTCTCACCTATGCAATCTGGCCTTAACCAGGGCCCTGCCCTGCCTGCTCCTGCTCTGCTGCCTGTGCTGCCTTAGTCTCATGGGGCTCAGCAGCATTGCCAAGGGATATAGGGTTGTGATTATGCACTGCAATTCCCTGCTCATGTGGGCTGGCAGAAAATTACTGCTCAGCCAGAGAGGAAAATAACATCTTATTTACTGTCTCTCCTGGGACTTGTCTGAGGTCTGAGCAAGTGCTGGCTCACAGGCTGCGGAGGAGAGGTGCCGAGATGCAAAACCCAGCTGCAAACACCATCACATGCTCCTCACGTTGGATTTGCTGGAGCCCTGCACCAGCCCCTGTACTGGCAGGGGTACCCATGCCAGCATCAGCGCCCACTGTCCCTCCTGGCTATCCCTGAGAGCAGGCTGACAGAGGATGGGGACCTCCTGCTTTCAGGCACTGCAGGCAGACAAAGGCAGTTTGCTGTGATCAGCAGGTGACTGCTCCTCTGCAGGCAGCAGATGTGGGGCTGGGTTAGCAAAGACACTCAGGGGGTTTGGGTGCACTGGCCAGGGGTGGGCAAAGCCCCTCTGCATGCTTCTGCCCCACAGTGCGGCCACGAGAGCCAGGAGTTTTGATAAAGGACGCTGCCTCCCCATTTCACTTTCCTGCTGAAAACATCTGGTCTGCTTGGCACCTATGCTGCAGCAAATATAGCAGAGCATCTTGCTCACGGGCACAGTGCCACCATGACAGATGGGTACGAGCACAGGCAGCCAAGAGACCTTGTATCAGCATCAAGTGTGTTTGCTAAGGGCAGGATTCGCAGCCAGAAATGTCAAAATGGCTGAGTTTCCATGCCTATAGATACCAGGGAGGCGAGACTGTGCTGAACCGGCTCTGGGCAGGATTAACTCTGAAATGAGGGGAGGAAACTAATTTCTGCGGCTGCGGAGCATCGGTTTCTGGTCGTGTGCAGCTGGATTAGCTTCTGGCTCAGGGATGTTCCTCCTGCCTTGTCCCATTTCCAGGGGGGAGAGCCCACAGATCATCCTGGAGCTGGCGGGACACCATTATAGGCGAGGAACCCATAATCCCACAGCCGAGAGGAACATGGACAACCAATTCATCTTTGCAAAATGGGTTGAGACCTGCTCTCAATTAACCTCAGGTCAGCGTGACAGGCACGGGGAGGTGCCAGCACATCCCTGCTGCGCACACCCTGGCAGCCTCGGGCAGAGCTCTGCCTGGCTTCAGCGGGATGACTGCTGCCTCCGTTTTCCATCCGGGAAAGAGCAAAGGACTAATTGCACTAATTAGCGTTGCCCTCATTTTGCAGTGATTTCAGGGGCTGAGCAGAGCTGAGCCTCACGGTGAGTTGGGAAATGAGCCTCATGGTGGGTTAGGAAAAGAGGAGGGAGCGAGGAGGAGCAGATGTGCAGCAGCAGAGGTGTGGGATGGGCTCCACAACCATGCTCATGATCACCCTGGGTGGCTGGGTGAGAGCAGATGCTGGGTGGGTCTGACAACAGAAGCGATGGGTGCACAATCGAGCATCCTCCATCCCTGCAGCCACCACCGCCTGAGGCTCCCTCCGCACCCCGCCAGCCACCACTACCCATCCTCCATCAGCATCAGGAGAGAGAATGGAGCAGCGCTGGGCAAAGAAACACTGAGCTGCCTGTGCCATGCACCCCGCTGTGCACAGCTTGCCCTCCGCCGCCCGGCTCCTTGTCTCCGCTGGCTGTAATGAGCCCTCTCTGACAAGTGATTGACTCGGCCATTATATTCCTGGGTGATCAGAGAAACAAACACACTCCATATAAAAATCTCAGCTTTCTAATCCTGAAGGCACTTCCTGTGGGAAAACTTGGCTGGTTGCTCAGAGCAAGATGGAGCAGCATGGGACAAGCTATTCAGAGAGGTTGGGAGAAATTAGGAGCAGGGCAGCAATGTTTTTTCTCCCTGCATTGTTATAGCCTGCCTCGCTCTTTCTTCAGCTGGTACTTGAAGGAAAAAGTAACACAACACACACCCTGAATGGGAGAGGAAGGAGAGCTGGCAGGAACCAGCACGTCTGCACTTGTTTTACGTTTTCATATTTATTAAAATGCTCTGGAAGTCTCTGGCATTCCCGCAGCCTTTGGAACAGCACTGAAATAAGTTACATGCTGGGAAACACTCCATTTCCAGCAGCTCTGGACAAGCACGTCTCCTGAAGGAACCAGCAAGGATGGGCGCAGGAGTAAGTTATCTGTGCTTAACCCTGTCTGTGAAATGTTCATATTCTTCTGCCTGAGCCATTCTCACAGAGGCAGGAGTCAGCCCCAAGCTGGCCTTGAGCTGACCTTGAGGGTGCTGGAATCGCGGTGTTTGAGCACCCTTGAGCACGTATGAAACACTTCACATGCACAGATGCCCTTTTCTCCTCTCCCACAGGCCGGGCAAGTTGTATCTTCCCCAGCAGGAGCAGATCTTCCAGGCACAAACTCCAGTGTCTGCCCTGGTACAGGAGAGCTGGGAGAGGCACAGCTCTACCAGGTAGATGGAGAGGAGGGCACTTGGAACAGAAGGGCTCTTCTGTGCCACATCCAGATCCCACTGGAGTCAGTCAGAGCCTTTCCATGTTGGGCCAAAGCCAAAACCCCGTAGAAGTTCATGGGAATCTTTCTTTAGGGGGTTATGGGGTCTTCTGGTTAAGCTTTTCGCTGAACCTAAACCAGGCTTGTTATCATTATTGCTGCTATCTATCCACCTTCCAAAAGCACTTCAGCCTCTGCTGTCTTGTCATCCTCTGCCTCTATAACCTGGGGTTGGCAGGATAGGAAAGAAAAAAACCCCAAAGATATTACTTTAATGCAGGATATTAAACTTCCAGGTTCTGAGCTTACAGGGAGAAGAAGGATTTATGGTTTCTTGCAGTAGCCTTTCTGACTCCTAAGAGGCAGATACATCTGCCAGGGAGACAGCCCTGTTTTAAATACTGGGTACCCAGCACTGCAGGAATCACCCTGTTACTAGACCCCATTTCCAGGCAGGGGCAAGCAGCCAGTTAATAGATATTTGGGGTTTTGTTCACAAAGCATCCACTGCCTCCAGTAGCTCTGACAACCTCCAGTACAGAGTTGATATTGGAAATATCATAAAGTACTTACATACTGGAAGACCCCCAAAAGAGAAGAGCTGAAGACTGCTGGCAGTGCTGCAACTGTCTCAGACCACAGCAAACCCTGGTGAGGAAGGCAAATGATGCCCAGACAGGCCAGTTTTGGAAGAAAAGTGCTGCCAGCTTCCAAATCTGCCTATAAGCCCAAGCGGAACACCAAGGCACAGGATTTATCTTTACTAAATCAGGAGTAAACATGCTGCCCAACACTGGTCTTTAGCTATTGTCAATCTCCAATGCTTTAGGGAAAAGCAGAAAAAAGCCTTTCTAAACTAAAAGATAAGGAAGGAAAAATTACAGCTATCCTTTCTTCAGGTAAGCAGCAAAGGATGCAGACCCCAGAAAGCAAATGCAGTACGAACCGCTACCTCCTCAGCACCTTCAAGTCCTTCTATAGATGCCTAAGGACACCTCATGCTACTGCTGGGGATTGTGACAGGCATTGAGCATCCTCAGCCTTCACCTATGCTCTCTGAGGATGCAAGAGAGCATGGCCACATTCAGTGCTGCTGCCAATGGCATAGCCCCATGTGGGCTTTGCTCCCTGGTTGCAGCAACCCATGTGAGCAAGTATGGGGCTTCCCTAAGGGAGAGATAAGGGGAACCCCGGGGCTCCTCATTTCATCCCATCTTTTAAAACTTCTCTGTATGCTCACACACTTGCTCATTGCCTTTGCACTGAACCCATTTCCACATAAGAGAGGCATTTCAGCATTGTTTTAGAGCTCAGCTAACAGCATCTCTAACCACCAGCAATTGTGAAGAGGCAACAGGAGCAAACACTGTACCTCTTCATGCCCCTCTTGGTGGATGTGTGGATAGTACATGTCTTGTATGTCCATTGTGTTCACTAAAGGAAAGCTATGGAAGGGGCACAGATTCCTGAGTTGTTTCCATAAAATGCATGCACTTCTGTCAGCATCCCTCTGTGGAAACTGCAATCTGCATTTGAAAAGAGTAGCGAGAGGAGAGCTTCTTGTGTTTTGAATAAAGGAGATCTAGAGTGAGGCTTTTAGGTTAAAACAGACATTTCAAAATGAAAAGGTTTTATTAAAGCCCAAATGCTTTTCTCCTGCCCCTCTGCCACATCAGAAAAGTGATGTGCTAGAAGTCGCCAGGCAGCGTGGGGACAAGTACAGCGCTGGTGGCTCCCTCCCTGCAGTGATGGAGCCCATTGTCCCTGACAGGGCACAGGCTGCTCCCTTCATCCCCTGGGCGCTTGAGCCTCAGACCTCCAAAATCTGGTGACATTTTCTTGTCCAGCTGCTTGGAAGCCATCCGGCACTGCAGACAGAGGCACAGGCTGCTGCCTGCTGCAGCGGGCAGAGCCAAGGCTGGCACCAGCGCTGGAGGAGCTGGCTTTGGCCCCTGCCTGCAGCAGGGCTGGCTGGGACATAGAAACATTTCTGTTCAGTTACGCTGAATGGGACTGGTGGGTAGCAGAGCGCACATGAAGAAAGCAGCCTGAGACCAAAGCAGTGCAGTGATGTAGAATCCACTGTGAAAATACCTCTTCCTCCTCCAAAAAAAAGTTATTTAGGAAGAACTCCAAAGTGGACCCAAGGCAAGGAGTGACGGCACGCGTGCAAAAGAGGAAATAAAAGAGCAGGAACTTGCTTAGGCAGCTGAGAAGGAGAGAATGGGGTGGGGTCTGTGCAAATACTGAATGAGGAAGGAACAGGAACGAGGTAAAGCTGTCCATATCCAAACGCTACAGTTGCTCAAAACCCTCTAATTTGCCATAGTCACATTTAAAAAAAAAACCCACATCTGCTATTTGGAATGTAAATCCAATGCTGATGCTAACAGTTCCTGACAGCTTTGGAGATACAAGAGCAAACAACAGAGCCTGGCTGCAGGTTCAAGGGGAAACACACCTTTCACCTTTTGCATTGGGGAAAAACTGCAGTCCTGAGGGACCAGATAACTCAATATTCCATAAATACACCCAGCTGCTAAATACACACTCAATGTTCCCTAAAAACACCCTGCAGCTCCAGCTGGCTGCCAAAACACACTGCGAGTATCATGAAGTGTCATAAAATACATGAAGTATGTATCCGATATCCAAGTTCTACAGTGAGGACACAGACATCCTTTATGCCCCTGCAATTACCTTCACACGGCTGTCTTATTCAGCTGCTCTGTAGTCTCCAGACTTTGGAGATTTACCTCTTACATTGACTTTATTCTTTACTCTTTTCAGTTGTGAATATTGCAGCTTCTGAGATAAAAAGAGGCTGGGAAGAAAGAGAACTCTTTATCTGGGAGGAATGAACAAGAGGAATAAGAGGGCACAAAAAACAACAGAGTTTCTCTGCGCACCTTCTTTGCATCCTTTCTTTTCCTCAAGATGCAATGAAAGTGGTAAATCAAAACACCCTGGTCCAGGACACAATTCCACAACCCATCAGGAAAAGACTAAATCTGTGCTGCTCGTGGACCCAGCAAGTTAGGAGCATCCAGCAAAGACCTTGAATTTATTGCTGATTACCAAAGTAGACCCAAACATGCTACTGCTGAAAAATTAACGAGAGAGAGAAAGCTGGAAGTGGCTATAATCACTCCAGCTCGGTGGAGAAGGAGTCTAACTCAGCTTCCTTCTGGTGCTAGCAATTAGAACGACTTCTGAGGCCTGAGGGAGAGGTTAGGTTGTTTACAGTTTTCCCTTTATCAAATAAATTAAGGTCTATCTGAAGCCAGCAGAGATTTCCCAGGAAGGCCTTGTCTCCTGCTGTGCAGGTTCTCTGCACTGTCTGTGGCAGCATGAGTGACTCTTAGACTGACACAGAAAACGGCATTAAAAGGGTAAAAAGGAGAAATAGGCTGAATTATCCCAAGAAAAAAAGGCCACTATCAATACAAGAACACTCAAAGCCTCTACCAAAGCCACGCCTGCAAGAGAGAGGAGCATCATTCCTGTGTCTTCAATGGGACCTCACCCTGGATGAAATAATAACAGTGCCTACAGCCCGCTAATGGCCTGGAAAGAGGGAGAGATGGAAACTGCATTGCCTGTTGCAATTTTCCCCTCCAGGTTCTGGAGGCTTGTCCTGTTTTGTCCTAAATTACTCAGTATGGGACTTTGATAAGGCAGGCCCTAGGTGAGCTTTTCCCCAATGATGACAATTAATGCCATCTGAAGGGCTGCCCAAAAAGGGTTTTTCTGTAAAGGCTCTTTCTCCAGCTAACTTCTCCTCCAATTTAGTACTTTACATCTGAAATTTTGAAGCCCATTTTCTTTTTACTGGGGCTTTAATGAAAGGAGCAAATTGCTTATAATGGTAGTTGTTACTCTAGAAAGAGGCAAGTGATGCTCTTAGGCCTTTTGCCCTGGACCTCATGTCACTGTTCTGCACTGCAGCAAAGACATTCTCACATTTTTTACTCTGGCAGCCCATTTTTTCCACACAAATTAACACACTTACAGAAAGGCTCTCCTCTACCCATAGTACGGAGACAGGTGGGTCACGTTAGTGAGCAGGGGATGCATGGAAGGGACTCACACAGCCCCACATGGTCTGCAAAAATCAGGTCTGTGGCCAAGCCAAGGGTGGCCCTTGAAAGCAGGCACCCATCTGTCCCAATCCCATTGGGTTTTGCCTTCTTACTACAAGGTCCTGCTGTAGCAATGCCGCACTCCCTGGGATGGGGCACTTCTGCTGAAGGCCAAGTGCAGTCCTGTTCCACCCTACTGCCTCACTGCCTAACACAGGTGCTAGCACAGTGAGTACCTTTGCAGCTCTGGACCCCAGGCTGTCCGAGGTGACTCCTTTAATCCACTATCAGCTTCTAAAACTAAGACCTTTGTGGAGGCAGCTGAGAGCAGAACACACATTACTAGAGTGAGGGGAGGCAATGAATGCTCGTGGGCTCACTCAGCTGAAGCGTCTGAGCCTCTGGAGGTGTATGGTGACCGCATAAACACTTCAGCTACTGTGAAAAATTGTATTATTGTCTATAAGTAGCTCTGTCCGAGCACTGCCTGAGTCCTGAGAGGGGTGGCCAGGTCCTGAGCATCTATTTTCTCTTTCAGTCATCACGAGCAGCAGCACGAGACCCCTGGCGAAAAAACTAGACAGTTAAAGGAACCCAAAACTGTAACATTATTAACTTGTGACTTTCATAACAATCTGTGTATTTTATTAGTTGAGAACTGAGAGTAGGGTGAATATTATTCTGGTTAAATTACATATGTAAGTGAAAAAAACTCCAGTGTCTTAGAAGAGCGGTCTGAGAAGCGAGAGGCACGGAGGTAGGAAATGACTTATTGCTTCCCAATAAAGCTTTTAAACAAAAGAGAAAGAGCTGGGGGGAGAAGGAGAGAAAAGAGCAGCAGGAGCCATCTAACAAAGCAGATTCTGCCCAAATTGCCAGCAAGGGGCCCACAAGTTGTGATGGGGGAAAAAACTCCAGCAGCCCCAAGGATGTAGTGAGAGCTGGGGAAAACCCTTTGCAAAGTAGGAACAGCCTTCCCTACCACTGGGGGTTCTCTTTCATTTCCTCAGCTCTGCAAATCACTGTCTATTCACAAACACACACACTTTTCCAAAGGATGGTGTTTTGCAGAGGCAGCCCTCACCCAGTGGGTTGGGCTGCTGCTGTCCCCAGCAGCTGGTGTTGTACAGCCTGCATCCCCTTCTGCTCTGAACTAACTCCACGGCAGCCATACTCACCATTCCCCTCTGTGGTTTTTCCCTTCAGACCAGCTAATACCAAACAAATCCTTGGAGCAGAGACAGCACCTTGTCTGAACACCACATCCATTTTATGGACAAGACTTTAACTAAGCCAGTGAGCAAACGCTTCTTGAAAAATCCCCCGAGTTGCTCCTCACTCAGTGCAAACCAGCGGATTGCTTCAAAGCTCACTCCGTAACCCGCTGCATCCTCTGTGCTTGTAGACAGCATGCAGCTATTGCTCTAACAGATCTATTGCTTTACAAATGCGTTAAATAAATAACTTGTCACTTCGTTGAGCAGCGCATCAATTTACCAGCCAAAGTGGGCAGTAGAATCTGACCAATAAATTCCTCTTCTTTTGCTGGTGACTGAAAATCACTGTGACTCAATGCTGACTGCTTCAGTGCTATCAGAAGCCGCATTACCCACAAAAGAGAGCTCCCACCCAGGACCAGCCTCCACAGGGCAATGCTGCAAGAGGAGACTTTGAAGCTGCATCCGTTCTTCCCTTTCAAGGAGCGATTTATAGTGGCGCTCAATGCCACAAGATTGATGGACAAAAGGGCTGGATCAGCTACTGTATAGTCAGGGGTGAAAGCCTGGATCGTCAAGGTCAGTGGCAAAACTCTCATTGACTTCAACAGGGGCAAGAACTCAGCCTGGCTCTGCGCTTCACTGAATGCTCTTTCACATGAAAACCTTGTGTCACAGCAGGATGGATGTTAACTTCAGCTTCTTCAACACATGCCTACAGTGACCCACTAACCAAGGTGCTTCAAACACTCTAGGCTTGGAGTCCACACACAAACACACACCCCCTTTTCCAAAGGATTTTAAATCTTGCAGATTTGCAGGAAAACTCAGTATATGAAAAGAAAGGAGCACAAATTATCCCAGCCTTGGAGCAGAATGCCTTCCTGCCAATGAGCTCTGTAGGTTTTATGTGTTAGTTTACTCCAGTGATTAATAAAACATTTGGTGCTTAATGAGACTTGTGCGCTCTCCTGGATGCAGAGGCTGATGACTCCTCTCAGATATATGGTTGGTGTCTAAGTGGCACTCAAGACTTTGTGCAAGGAGCTGTACACACGTGGCTGAAGGAGGATCACCCTCACATCTTATGTCATTGATACAGGACATCAAGAGCACAGGCACTGTTGTGAAGCTAAGCCAGGTGGGGTTTGAATGAGCGGCTGCAGGCATTAGAAGCCTGGTTACAAGACAGAGACAGCTCAGCCCAGGCTGTTGCGGCTGGACTGTGCCTGTCACCCAGCCCTGTGAGCCATCCCCATGCCAAGGACTGAGCAGCAAAACCCCAAGTTAATGGGGACTCTGCTGAAGAAGTACCTGATGGCAGTGCTACCCACCTGAACCTTTTTATTGACCATATGGTTTCCAGCTCTGCTTCCCCTGCAAGCATTCATCAGCCCCACACTTATCTGCATCCTGGCCAGTGCTGACTTGGCATTTGTAAGGAGTCAGTGGAAGAAACATCTCACGCATGTACTTTAGCATCGCTGTATGCCAGAAACTCAAGGTCCACAAATACGCTCCCTCCTTCCCCTGCACTTTTTATGCATTTTACCAAGTAAGCAGTTTTGCACTTAAATTTTCCTTACAAACACTTCTCTTTGAGCTAATCTTAATACTCAGGAGTGATGAAAAGTCGGGCAGCACGGGAGAGTGAAATTTTCTGCTTCCAAAGGAGATAGCGTGTTCCACACCAGCAGGCATGCTCGCTAGATGCCCCTGTGATAACTGCTGCAGAAAAGCCCCTGGAGACAGCCTGCAGAGCAGTGAGCATTTTTTTCTCTCACTGTCTCACTAAGCCTGTGCTGAGGGACGAGGTAACTGCTTCACCATTACCACTCTGAGCCATCCCTGTGCAAGCAGAAGCATCGAGTTCAGGTTTTACATGATGCCCAGGCAAGAGCAGCTCCAGCACATGAAAGCGGGTCCAGCTCCCCACCAGCTGGGAGAAGGGCAGGGGGAGGCAAGAAGCCAGTGAAGAAGAATCACGTTGGCTTTCAAAGACCCGCAGGGCTCCCTGGACCCCTCCAGCTGGGTCCTGCAGTTGTGCTTTCTGGCCGTCCCAAATCAATGGCCTGACCACGTCTCCTGTGGGGACCTGCACCTCCTTGGCACCCCAAGAACTGGTCAAGCTGTGCCTCCTGGCACCAAAGCCGTTTCATGTGGCTTCAGAGGCTAGAGAGGCTTTGAGAGTTAGTTTGCAGCCATTGAAGTTTCTTAGCACTTACTGTAGCGCTGAAGCAAACGAGGGGGCTGGAGGACATTCCCAGTCTATGGCTCTTCAGACAGGGCTTTGTCTTCCCATTCCTGTAAAAGAGAAAGGTCTGCTGGATAGCCTTGCTAGCTCTGGAATAAAGCACCCTCCATCCAGGTTTGAGTTCAAATTACACTTTCTAATGTACCACGGGAGATTTTTGTTCTGTTGTTACTGTGCAAAAGGCTTTGCAATGGAATGGAGATTTAATCTGTTATTGATTATTGCATTATTAAAAAAATAAGGATAAAATTAAGTCAGTCTTTGAAGGCCAGGGTAAGACATTGTAAGAAACTCTTAAGTTTCACAGTAACTCTTTAAAAAGTCTTTATTGCTTTGTTCCCTTTCCCCAGTACAAATCTTATTGCCAAAGTCTTACTCTTGTGCTGGTTCATATCTCATTGTTTTATTCTGTAACTGTCCACTACAGTCCCCATGATTAGATTGTCCCCAGTATCCCAAGCTTTTTCCCTCTGCCACCTGCGAGTACTTCCTTACCCTTGCATCCTTCTGGAGCCGCATCTTTTTGCTCCTCAGGTACAAACTAACTTTGGTTACCACCTGGGGTTCTCTTAATCAACTTTCCATCAAAAGGAACCCTGAAACCACAAAACATACATACATAGGAAAAGAACACTGTACTTTGATTAAAAACTACCAGATAAAACGCTCAAGTTTGGTGACATTAAAAATTATTTGGGGCAAGGGCCTTATGTCCCACACCATGGGGTTACATGACATTGTTTTAGTGCTTTAGAATTGGGAAATGGTGAAGACAAGAGGATGGAATACCAAACCAAGCCAGTTCTGCTGCATTTTTGTAGGGAGGAGGAGGGATAGAAAGCAGGCGGCAGAGCAAGAGAGCATCTGCCCACAGATACCTGCAGAAGTGAATGCATGCTGGAAGGAGGGAGCGTCTACAGCAAGTGCCAGGGGCTTCCTATAATGAGCTGCTGGAGCCTTGTTTCATAGGGCATGGAAAGGATCAGATCCACCACACATGGCCATGTGGGGCCAGGGATGGTCAGCTCAGCACCACAGCCACCAGCCTGGTGCTCTCCCCCTGTCAGGTTGCACATTGCTTGCATTTTATGGAATGCATTTTTACAAGCAACCCAATATTAAACCCAGGGATCTTGGTAAACTGTGTGTGTTAGGGTTCACATCATAAAAAGTACACAGGATATGCAACACAATCATGCTAACAGTTTTGGAACCTTACCTTTTGGCTTTCTTTATATTTTGTTATTTTAACTGCAAATCTAAGTCTGCTTTAAGATCTAAGAGGTATTTTAACAGAGGTTTTCTTTTGCATCTTGTACAATTAGGCTTTTCAACAGTGTTTTGGGATAAGGGTGCATTGGAGATCAAAGTCTTGCAGCTCCATTTTCCCCTCATCACCTGGAGGACCACAAAAGGAAACTATGCAGATGTAGATTAGTTTACAGAAACCTCATTTAAGGTGAAAAACCCTGTAAGCTGTAATCACTAGATTCTTAACAGATGCTGTGCTGGAGCCAGCAGCTCCATGCTACGGCATCTATTGTGGAAGAGCACTATTTAGTCACAAGACATGTCTTTCACAGCACACCAAGAAGCTTGAACCCCAAGGAAAAGAAGAAAATGATTTCATTTAATACATTTAAAAACAACCTTGAACCTGGAGCCGCTTGGCACAGGCTCATCACTGAAGTGCCTGACTACAGAGCTGTCAAACACCTCCCTGCCTTCCTGTGGCTGAGAAACCTGGCTGGGGCAGCCAGAGTGGGAACACTGTGAGTCACAGCCAGAACATCACCTCCCTCTGCCCAGGCAGCCACGGGGCTGCCCAGAGGAGCGAGCTGCAGGGCAAGGACAGATTGAGACACAGGCACAGCCCTCGACAAGCTGCGACTTGTGTACTGCAATGTGCCAGCTGCAACTGAGCCCTGGCAGCAGCTTCTGCAAGTGCCAGACGGGAGCAACTGAAATGCTGTGATTTCAGAGAAATACCTGGTCTGAAGATGTTGATTAAAAAATAAATTAATTGAGTCAGTTTCTGACCAGAAAAATTAAACCACATCAGAATAATGGGGTTTTTTTTGTAATGGGGCCATGCTTTCCCAGTCACTCCAGACAACACAGGGACTTTAGAAATGAAGAAATTCCCGAATGCTGCACATGAAAAATACTCCTGAGGAGCACATTCTTAGCTCTGAAACACAGAGTGCTGGAGCTAAGCCTCTCTGCAAATCCTTCCATTATGGATGCACCAGCAGCAGTAATGCCATGTGCCATCTATTAGTGGCTGCACCCTTCTCCACACAGTCCAGCCTCTCTGATGTCCAGCCCATCCTGACAGCTAAATTCCCAAGCTGCCTTTGCTGCAGAGCCACGCTCCTTGCTGGCATGGCACCAAGACAGAGTGTCTTATGCTCAGTGCCCGATAAGCAACACTCCCTTTTAAGGTCTCATAAATCACAGTGTCAGGCGGCTTTTACAGTCTAATTGAGCCCTGAGTCCTTCGATAATAAGATCTTAAGAAGTGGGGGCAAGAAAGTATTTCGTAAACCGGAGCTCTGCAGGGTTTTTACCCTTGCCAAGTACTGCTACCCCCAAGGCACTTTTTGTTGAGCACACCCGGCAAAACAGCAACCACAGGCTAGCAGTGATTAAGTGTCAGGTAAGTGTGTCAGGTAACTACATGCAGAGAAAGCTATGCTCACCCATAGTGAGAAAATAAGTCATCCAAAGGCCAGAGAGATAAGGCAAATCCTGCTCTGGATGTCTTCTTAACTCTCATGTCTCTGGTTTGTGGAAATGAAACATTACAGCCTGTTAATTCCCCAAAGTCTGGGAAAAGATGGGATTCCACTCCTCAGCAGAAAAGGGGCTTTACAAGAGGGAGATTACAAGACTAGAGCTACCTGATCCAAGTTTGAAGCTCTGCCTTGAGGATGGTTGGAGTAGATGACCTCCCGACCTCCTCCATGTTCCATTCTGGTGTGATTCCACAGGTGAGGGAGAGGAAAAACACATCTTCACCTGACAGTGCTCACCCTTAGCCACATACCCATTCCCAGCCAGACTTGGAGGAATGATTTCAACAGACTGACTATCCAATATACCCCCAGTTAAATCAGCCACAGAAATGACTGATCCAAGGCAAAATGACCTCTTCATTTCCTCTTTCAACAAGAACCAGCTTCACCTCCCATCCATCAGAAGTCATCACATTTAACCAGATTACCTTGCTCCCAGATATGTTCAGTAAGCGCTTTACTTAGATAAGAAAGATTGGACCCCTTTAGTTTTCACAGACTTCAGATCAGTTCTGGTAGCTCTGTGCACTTTTAAGCCTAAGCAACGGACTCTAAACTAAAATCACGGACTCTGAAGCTCAGCAATGGGCAATTGATTGACAAATATGACAAAACAGAATCAGTAACCTCTCAGCACCTTCCAAAGGGATCTCAGTAGATGCTCACCTTGGCAAAGATAAATATTGACAGAGACCACAGGCCTGGGAGATCCTGAGTTGCTTGCACAGATCAGGATGAACATCACTGTAAGTTGAAGGACCCCTTCTAGGGACCTTCAAGATCTTGTATTTAGAGCAAAAGGAGGTGAGGCAAGAATAAACAGAGCAATTGCTTGCAAGCATGCAAGTGTTAAAGTAAGCAGAGGTGCTAGGTTTAAAATGAACCACGCCTTTAAATACTCAATCAGTTAATTGTTAACATTTGCTTCAAGCAGTCTATTAATTAGTCCATGAATGGCTTCTTTCATCATCTGTTTTTAAAGGATTTCTCAATTCCAGCATCTTAATTATTTGCCTTCATATTGAATCATCTCAGTGTAGACAAACAAAAATCCTTCTTCAGTAGCAATAATTTTTCTCTTCTTCTCTTTTTCTTCTGCAGCACATATGCTTTTTGTTTTTCACTGTTGCCTAAGAGTGAATACTTACTAGGGCAGTACTAGGAGTTTTAGACATGAATTTAGGAAATTCAGAATTACTGGGACACTGGTATATAAGCATGATTACATGAAACAGCAAAATATTTCCTCTATCACATGTATATATTTTGGAGGTAAATCTCTTCAGTATTTGACCATTCGCCTGTGAAAATCAGCAGCATTCCCGCAGACGAAGACTGCTGCAAAGATGCACTGAAACAAGGGCATGGCAATATCATGGACAAGTTGGAAAGTGTCCCTTGTACCCTGATCACTTTCCTTGACATCAGCTCAACACCAGAAGGCAAGAAAAACATTCAGGGTTTGCAGTTAAATCATTCTCCCTCTTCTTGATGGTTTACCAGCTGCACCAGGTACCTCAGGGTGCTGAGGGCTGAGCTAGCCTTGTGGTAGCGCCACAGGATGCTTTACATGGGCTAGACTCCCAAAAATCAGATCCTTCCACTGACTTCAGTGAAGTCAATGTGCAAGAGAAGACTCCGGCCAAACCCTTCCAAACCCACCAAGCATTGGTTGTGAAGGAAAGCTCAAGTCAGCAGATCTGCTCCCATTCCTGAGAGACCAAACTTGTAAGTTCGTGCACATTGAGGAGCGATAACATCAATGCCTCTTCTGAGACAGATTTAAGGTTGGCATTGGGCCCAGGGATTTTGCAATTCTTTTCTATTCTGTACAAAGTACTGCCTTGAAATACATTCCCTCAATAGATATTTATGTTTTTCTCTTATTCCAACATTAAGTACAAATACTTTGCAAGGAATACGTCCCTCATTCTGCTTCCTACCATCTTTCTTCTTCCTGCCTGCGCAGTCCCCACATTACTCAGAGCTCTGTGTAAAGCTGTTTTCCATGCTAAATATGCATCCAACCACTGTTAATGAGCTTTGGCCAGCTTGCAAGGAGTTTTGACAGGCCTGTTGAACTGGTGCCAAGCAGAGATGAATGTTTGGCTTGGACCAGCACAATGCTCTGTTTGTCTCATTGTTGCATTGGAAGTGTTAGCAAACTAATGTGACAGGATGGAGGCGCATACAACTGAAAAAATGACTGAAAATGTAATTCCATGTCAGCAGTGACTCCTGAAGGATTACTTGTCTCCAGTGACTTTAAGGGAACTTTTCTTTACAGGCTCAATATAAAGACAGGTCTGTGTGCCTGGGGAAAGTGATCAATTAGTTTTAAACCTAGATGTGAGGAGCTGCACTCTGCTCTCACTTCCTAAGATTTACTTTTCAATCAACCAGGAATTCTACCACAATTAGGTTTGGGATTTTTTTTTTTTTCTTTCCAAAAAAACATGTATTTGGCTGCTTGCACAGCATTATAAGGACCTGAACTCTGCTCCCTGTAGTGTGGATGGGCTTCAGCGAAGCCTGGAGTGGGGACCCTCTAAGTCTGCGGGTACAGGAACTAAAGGATGAGGACAAATGATGTTCAACACGAACCAGTACCAGCACTTCAAAAGCAGAGTGATGGATGATTCACCATGGATTATTACAGAATTAGGCAGAGTATAAGGAGTGAAGAATAATCCTTACCACATACCTTTTCACCTTCTGTCTCTCTACTGTGTAGATACCTATAAGGCTGGAGACTAAACCACCATGTTTAGTAGCCCTTTAGGGATCTACTTCTTTACTTTTTCTTCTGGGATCTTTTTGCTTGTTTGTTAGCTTTGGATCTGATCTTCATTCTTTTTTCTGCAGCATCATTATCCCCTTCGCATCATATGGAGAATTTTATCTTTAAAAAAGCAGAGTTATAGTCAGATTCACATTGTCCTTCCCCATTAGAAAGCAGGGTCACCCAGGAATCCATTTAAACTGACTTTGTGATGTCCTCTACAGACAGTGGGCTTCCCAAGTCAGTGCTGGTTTTGTAAGTTTAGCTGTAGGCTGGTCTTTTGGTTATAGAATAGGTACAGGAGTCTGTTGACCAACAGCAAACAGCTGCTGTGCTGCAGGTATCCTGTGGCTTCACCCACTTACAAGATACACTTTGCTTTGGGTACACAATAAAATGGCTTTTCTTAAGTGTTTGCATTAAAAGTATTTGCAGAATGTGACCTTAATTGCAGGGACCCAATTCCCCACCTAGAAAACATCTCTCCCATCCTTTGGGCTATCAAATTTTGGTTCATATGATAATAGGGCAGGGAGGGTTTGTTGGACTTTCAAGAGACATGTAGACTTAGAGATGCAGGAATAAACTTCAGGATACTTACAAAAGGTACCTAAACTCCTATTGAAAGTCAAGAGGAGCTGAGAATCTTATTTAGGCTTCTTTGTAAGTCCTAAAAGAGAAATGTCTACTGCTTTTGAGTCTTATAAACCTTTGTAAGCCTGGACCATGACTGTAGATTATATTGTTAATGTGTCATAAAGGTAGATACCACCCCCAGAATTACAAATTCTATATGTACCCACTTAGCTGAAGAAATACTCAGCTTCAATGCACATTTTATAGTTTGCTTCTTTTATTTATATAGCTAGCATTGCACTGATAATCCAGCTGTTTAGCCAAAGTCAATGTACTGGAGGCAGAAAAGAGATAAACCGTGAACATTTATTTGTATTCTCATAAATATATATATATATATATATATAAAGTCTATATTATTGGTGCAATAGTATAAAAACCAAAGCCATTATAAAAATCATGTAAAATATTCTGTAGCTAAGGGCTGGCTTTGCAAGTCCTTTTATATCTGTATTTTCAACTGCTTGCATGTCAGAAAGAGACAAGCTAGTGCTAAATACATCCCGTTTGTTGAGATTTCATTTGGCTCTTCATGTCACTGAAAGATTTACCAAAAACTTGAGCCTTATCTTGTCAGGGGTTATCATTTTCTTATTCACATGACAGTTTACTAGCAACAGAAAGTATAAGTATGTATTTCACTCAGGAAAATTGCTAGGATCCTTGTCCAAAGCTCTCAGAGGAACTGACAGGGTCGGCAGGTTGTCATTTGGAGGATTCCATGTGCAGATGTTATCAGCTGCATCTCTTTGGGGATGATGACTTGATTGCTGTGCGTTCTGCTCATGCAAGAAGCAGCACAAAGGGGATCCTCTATAACCCTAAAAGAAAGGACTACGAACTTGGCAAAACATTTCATGAAAAGCCTTTTTTCCATTTTGTAAACCTCTGGTCCACTCATGTGGAGCTTTTCCATGCTGTCCTAATGAAAACTGGTCCCCAAGAGCAATGTATTGCTGCTGAAATCTGGGGCTTTGGTAAACATAGGAAGAAATTGATATTTCATGAAAAAGATAGTGATGGAAAACGTTAACAACAGTGATTGCTTCGGCTTTCTTCCTCTTTTCAAAATGAAACACTTTTTAAATCAAACTTTTTTCACTGCGATCTTTGTGAGCACGTTTTTTCACCTGGTTCCTATCAGACACTGCTGCAACACAAACAAAGAGCAAGAGCATCCAGTGAGGGAGCAGGCAAGAGCATGCTCCCAGCACAGCAAGGCTTGCTTGTCCCAAATTCCCTTCCAAATCCTGTGGCTTATCACAAAGGAGCACAGAATAAACATGACTCAATGCACAGCATAAACCTTCCAAGGCACAGAGCAGCTTGGAGGAGTGGTAGCAAAAGGCCTCCCCACCAGACTGATGGTTTGGTGGATGGACTGCAGTGAAACCTCTTTCTCCCTGCTGATGGTTTACTGAATTTACACCAAACAAGATGGCAGTGGGGGTCCAGTCCTGCTGAAGAAATTCCTCCTTCAGAAGAAGCTCAGAAAATACAATTGAAGCATAGCACAGGGAGGTCTGAGGAGGGATGAAAAGCACCAACAATACCCCTGAACCATCAGGGGATTTGTTGAAACGTGCAGGTGATCCCAATGGGGTTTGTAGCACAGGCTGTGGAGAAGAGCAAACCAACCATCCGTGGAGCAGTGCCACCCCTTGGGACGGGCACGGGACTGCCTCTGCCTGTCCCACTGCAGATCTCCATGCCCCAGCTGCCAAACACCTGCCCTTGCTGCACCCCTCTGCAGCTCCACAAAGGGAGGGGGCATGAAAACCAGCCCTAAAAGTTCAATGTCCATCCATGGTAAACCCCCCAAACCCCTCCTGGCACAGCCCATGACCAGGGGAACTGAATCCGTGGAGGGAAAGAGCAAAGTTTAGGTAAACTTTGTCCCTCCCACCTTCTCTGGATTCCAGCACTTGGGACCCCAGACACCATTCCTGTGCAGCAGTGCTGTCCTCTCCATCAGTTTATCAAACTCTGTCTTGAAACAATTTTGGCCTTGAACGGATTTGTTGAACAGCCTAATATGAAGATCAAGGAATAAAGATGAAGAAAGGCAAAATTAGATTAGCAGTGTTGATAGTGTTTGAGTGTAACTAATGCCAAATAGCCAGAGGGCAACATGTCAACAATTTAATAGGGCACAACGTTAAAAAGATGTTTTCAAAACAAGCGCTTCATTGGTCGCTTCCCCTTTGAATCAGATAAAGCGTATCACTACAGAGAGATTTGCTTTGATCTGTTCTGTGCCAGAAGGTCAAGGGTGTCTATTCAGAGCTTGTGAGTAATAGAATTAAACGACTCAGATCACTGGATACATCTCTGAACACTCAGCATCCCCCAGATGTGGGGCCAGCTCTGGGGTGGGGAGCTGAGCGCTGTGCCCCCAATCTGGCAGCTGAACTGGGTGCTGGCTCTGAGCCTGGGCTGCTTGTGCCACCCCCAGAGCTCCCACAGGAGCAGCTTTTGCTGCCCACGGAGACTGGCAGGGGTTGGCATCGCTGTCATATGTGAGTGGCAGCTCTGGAACAGCGTTGTCTGGCAGAGACATCAACCTCAGCTCACTTACACACTCCCATCAGTTTAAGCTAATGAGCATGAAGGTGTATGAACCTGTCACGACATCTCTCAGGCTGAGGAGGGATCTGAACCTCAGGTTTTCTTCACCAATGTTTGTGCAGAAAGCATTTTTATTCCTGGGAAGCCAAGGCAGCACCTACCTCCATGAAGGATTTATCCTGCACAAACTCATTCACGTTTAGTTCTAGGCATAACCAGGTATTTATGAAACCTGATCACTGTGAGGATGATTTAACCCCAAAGCAGTTTTCCACTCCTGCTACCGGTAACAAGCCCAAACTCTGCCATTCCAGTGGATGAGAAAGATGCTTGTGGGGCACAGCACTCCCTCCCTTGCAAAAGGAAAGACAAGGTGGGAGATGGAGGCAAATCCTAAGAGGAAAGATTAAAACAGAGCATCACGTGTTTCTCATGGTTGCAGTACACAGCACCGCAGCGTGACATGGTATTTCACTGCCTACCTCTGCTCCCCCAACCGTAACATTTAAGTAGAGGATTAGCCCATCCAGCACACACCTGTCAAAGGATATGCCACACAAACCACCTCCAGAAGGTCCACACAGAGAAGATGCCATCTCCCAACCTAGGAGATGATGGCATCAGGCTTGCTCTTGGCAGGGGCACTTGCAGTAGTCTCAGCATTCTCCCAAAGCAAGGGTATGGAACTTAAGAGCAAGAACAGGTTGAGAGCCCTTGCAAGCACCACCTGCATGAACACGCACAGCTACACAGGAGTGCTGTGAGTGCCCTGTGCACATCATCCGCTGTGCTGCCAGAGCTGCACGGGGGCCTCAGGGGACTGCCTGGGAATGAAGGCAACAATAGGGATCGTTTATCTTCGGGATGTCACCCTGATAGCACGCTGCTGGTGTGGCACCCGCATGCGCTGTGTAGCTGCTGTGCTCGCTGGCTGCTGGTACCCGATGGGGAAGAGCAGCTGGCACAGGGTCCCCCGGCACAGCTCCCTGTGGATTGGATGGCTCTTGAGGCATTGTAACCTTGACTCACTTCAAAATGCCAGCAGCTTTTTGTCACTTTATGTTTGTTTATGCTTTTATGCTCCTGAAGAAAGAAACAGACTCTGTGTATTCCTGTTGAGGATGTACCCTTCACCCAACTCACAGGCATTTTTTCTCACTCAGTACTGGTTTACCTCGGACACAGAGTTCGCCATCTCTTGGGGCATGCAGGGCTGCTCTCCTATCACCCACTCAGCTTTCCTTTCCAAATTGCCTGGCCATCATCCCGAATTATCTACCTGCTACAGCCAGTGCTCCTGCAGCCCTTCGGTGCTCAACAGAGGCTTCTGCCAGGAGCCAGCCTTCCCACGTCATTGCCCAGAAGTCCAGGGCTTTGTCTGGCGTTTGCCTGGTGCCATGAAGCCATGGCTGGGATGAACCTTCGCTCACTCATGATGCTCCTCCAGGAGCTTGTCAAAGCCACAGGTTTTGCATCCGTTAATCAGCTCCTCTGTCTCCAATGGGCACCGAGGAGCACTTTGCTCTCACAGGCTGTCACGTCTCAATTAGCTCTGTACCTTCAGTTGAGGAGTATGTGACAAGGGGACACAGGGTCTCCACAGCTTTGTAGCTTTAGCATGGAAAGGTAAATACCTCTGCAGCGCTCAAAGCCACCCCTTCCCTGCAAGTGACTGGCCTTAGATCAGGGATATGGAGCACAAGGACCCCTAAGATGGAGGCAGAAGACTCTCCTCATCCTGATCACCCAACCAGAAAGGCAGTTTGACAGAGGCAATGCTCAGCAGATAGCTGCCTGGACCACGTTTAACATCAGCCCTGAACTGCAGCCGTGTCAATGATGCTGAAGACAGGTGTGTCTAAGCCTTCCTCCTCCACAGACTTTCGTGTTTTCTGCAGAGCTGTCTGACAAAAGAGCCCCTACCCTAGAGACCAGCATGTCAAAGAAAAACAAATACACGAGGACCTATACATTCTCCACCTCCCACTGCTGGAGCAGCCCCAATCGCTCATCCAGCAGCATTCAGCTCTCTGCTCACCCCTCCTGCAGCCCAGGCAAAGAGAGGGCAATGCGCTACCCTTTCCCACCCCTTGCCCCTGCCTTCCTGCCCAGCAAAAATAGGGGTGCATCCTACCCACTCTGCAGCATTCAACATGGAATCGTACCTGCGGCATAGATGTTATTTGTAGTGTTGTGGGGTATCCTGTAACTGTTCAGCTTTTGATGCACAGTGTTTGGTGCAAGTGGTTTGGAAGTTGGGTGGCTCAACATGCCAAGCAAGCCCACCAGTGGCTGCACTGGGGAGGAACCATCAGTGTATTAGCAGGAGCCCACGACAAGGCGCATTGCAGGGTGTGCAGAGCACCAGGCTGAGACCACTTTCAGTGAGGCATCCGCCAAAGGTACCACGTTTTACATCCCATGTGCTGGCACAGACCAGATAGGACAGGGCTAAGCCAATGCCCACATCCACCCCATGCCAGCGAGGATGGGACAGGTCCCATCCCCACCCAACTCACCCCAAGGTGCGTGGTACAAGGGAGTAAACCAGGGCGGCTTTCTTCCTCTCACAAACTAGCCAAGGAGCAGATGGAGGGGAAAATCCCTCCTCTCAATTCCTGCTAGACTAACATTTTACCTGCGAAATTGAGGTAGGAGGCTTCTAAATGACTTGTAGGTGGATCTGGTTCTAGAAACATTTCTGGTTTACAAGTCTTTGCTGCTTAAAAGAGGTGGCTGTAACAGCAAACAAGGAAATGGTTAACTGCAGCCTTGGGTTTGTGCTTGCTTTCCTCAAGCTGGTGAAATGTAGAGATACAGGGCCCACAGTCACAAATTAACCATTAAAGCAAATGTCCCTTTCATCTGTTTCAAGGGTGGGTTTTCTTTAAAGCTTTCATCCTGGCAGAGATGTTTGAGGAGCTAAAAATAGGCAGCAAAGTCACGTGCAAACCTCCGGATGTGAGAAATCACATAAAAGATACGAGCGTGAGTCCCTGTTTCCTTGGAAATAATAGTAGTAGTAGTTCTTGAACGTGAGCTTGCACTGGTGAGATCTGAAACTGGCTCGCTGTTCTCTGGAGCCCTCTGCGAGCAGCCAGGGCAGGGTAAAACCCAGGTGCCAAGAGAATAAACTGCTCTGGTGCACAGCATTGTGAGAGAAAAACCCTCCCTTGTGGAGATCTGGAGATTGAGATGATGACAGAGGTTTCCACATATGCAGGATCAGCCCCGGAACTACTGCACAGAGGGGGTGGGATGCTTGGGCAGAGAGGATGGCACAAAGCCCTCCAGACCTTTGGAGAAAGGTGGAAGGTTTCACTTCAGGATGAAGCCAAAGGAAATCCCTCAATCACTGCACTCTGTAACTTCAGGTCTGGATATAAACTCAGATCTTTAGCTGGTGCTGGATGAAAGGGCTGGATCCAAGCCTGGGGCTTGGACACCTCTGGGGAGATTTCAGACTCAGAGCAAAGTCTGTGGCATGAGGTGTGGGAGTCAGCGAGCTCAGTGACAGCAGTAAAAGGCACTCACCCGTCCACGCAGAAAGTGCTTATAGTTAAATTTTAACATCCCCAGGCTGAGCGCTTGAAGTCATTGAACACACCTAACTCCAGCTGATCCCCGGGGGCATGGGCGATGCTGAGCATCATTAAGAGGAACACTGGGACCTGCAGGATGAAACAGCCAGTTCCTGCAGCCACCTCCAGCCACAAGGAGCTGCCTCACAGGGTACAGCAGTGGCATCACAGCAAACTACAGCTCCAGATCCTAACTCATGGTGCCTCATGCTTCATCTTCCCTTCCTACATTACCAGCTTGAGCTGTACACTGCTTCCTATAAATCCTTTCTAAATGAGTGCCGGCATTTAGCTGACTTCAGAAAGACTTACTGCTTTGCCTATAGAGATGGGAAGCGCAGGTCAGGACCATAATTCAAATCCCAAAGCTGAATGCTCAAATGCTCACCAGTCACTAAATGCCAGAATTAAGGTTTGATAATCTGTCCTGCTGAGTCAAAACTTTGTGCTACAAGACAGCGGTACTCAAACTTTTCACCTAATCAGTTCCTAATGCAAAGCATGTTAACGGGCATCATTGTTAGTCACCTATAGACATAAGAGCACATATGGCCAAAATCCTTTCACTGATGCAATTGCAAAAGAGCCAGTAGACAACTGCCAAATTTTTCAGCTGGAAATTTTGCTGCTCTGGGCCAGAGAAATGTCAGTCTCTCCTTCACTCCTCCTCTCTTTTCCTATTGCTGCCATCACAGCCATCATCACATCTCCCATTCCTTTACCAGAAAACAAGGACAAAAGAAAGATGAGAAGAGAAAGGCCCAGCAAAGCACCCACTATGAAGTCACATGAGCCTCTATACCTGCAAGACTGTGGATCCATCATTCCTGAGTTTCAGTTGGCCAGACACCCACCCTTACTGACACCTAAGGTTGTTCCTTGGAATGGCCATGCAGGCAGCACCCGGCACTGAGCAGGGCTGGCAGAGAGGATGCTGCAGAATCCTCTCACCTGAATTCTATAGCTCCTCATATAGACCTCAAAATCAGCCACGAGCACTGAAATAATCCTCACACATGATGCTCCAGCAGCCCACCCCAGCCTGTCTGTTGCTCTGTTTGCCAGATGCCTACGTGAGGTTTTGTTCTGGATGACCAGAAACCGAATTAGGCTGCATCCAAAGAGACAGAGCAACGTTGCTAGGCAATTACGTCTGGCTGAAGGAAGCTGACAGTCACAGTGAGTTACTGATCTGTGCAGGATGCGGCGATAAGGTTATCTAATTCTGCATATGTGGCTTGCTCATGTTTGTGCTAAATACGACTCCAGCCTCTCAGGTCAAGAAGACTTCAGCTCAACTTTAAAACCGATGGAGGCTGGGGATGGGATGGTGATGCTGGCAAGGCCATTGTGCAGCACCCACAAGGAGAAACCAACTGTAAAACAACAGAGGCTCCAAAACCAGATATCTGTTCTGGGTTAAAGAAGAAAGATAGCAAAAAAGGACCTCCACCTTTGATGTAAGGTGAATTGTTTTTCTGGCAGGGAAAATGGCTTTTCTTCCACCCAGGGCAGTGTTATTTGAACAGATACCACCCATGACCTAAGGTGGGCTGTTGTGGTGCTCCTAACGGCTGGTCATCCTCACCTGGCTGTACTAATGCTGCAGCTCATGGTGGCAGGACAGCCATGCCCCTGTCCCCTGCACTGGGGGCAGGCACTGGGAGATGCCACAGGTTAATTAGCACTTACTCATTAGGGCTAGTGCCAGAGGCATTTGTGGGGAGCAGCAAGGAAAGGAATGCAACTGCAGGAGCTGTCAGGGCTGGAAGGGAAGAAGGCAGGAGGGGACCAAGCTGGGGGATTTCAACTGGGATTCAGGGAGCACCCCTCTGAATTCTACCAAACAACTGAACCTTGAGGCTTTCACAAGCACACTTGCTTTAGATCAGGCTACACAAAACCTCACCGTTGAATCCAGCTGGTTCCAGGCACAGAAGCTAAGCAGAAGGCAGCTGTTAGGGCAGACGAGAAGGTAAAAGGGTGTTAAAATGAATTCCTTGTCAAGCTGTGATGCAGCAAAGCCTTGAGCACAAGCTTACCTCCAGGCATGCAAGCTGTCCTGGTTTCAGTGGCAGGGCTGGTGTTTTCAGTCCCCTGGGGACCATGGAGACACAGATTCCACAGGCTCCTCCTGCGCTGGGCTGGGGCAGGCCAGCAGCCAGCTATGGTGGTGGGACTGCAGCAAGCAGCCTCAGCTCTGAAATCACACACCAATAGTTAAATCAAGTCCTGATTCATCATATCGCACTGTATGGGGCACACGCAGCTTCCTCAGAGACCCAACTGAAAACACAGGAAAGTATGCACGTACACATATGTATTTAAACAACATACCTCATTTCATGCATTTTTTGGGTGGAGAAATTAGGACACTAATACCTAGGAGGAAAAGATGCAAAACACTGCCTTTACACCATCTGAAAGGATAAAACGTGTTCCTTTGCCAAGACAGCCTAAGACCGAGCTCTCCAGCACCCCACCAGCAGGGCAAGCATGTCCATGCAGCACTCAAGCATTTGGGAGAGCTTTCTGCTCCAAACCTCAGGCTGAACGACGAGGCCTCCGACTGCTGAGGAAGCAGGAATGTGCTGCTCGCTGCCTTGCAGGATCTTGGCTTATAACAGCAATTGGCGCAGAGTCATCCTTATCAGCTAGCACATTAATCTTAATTAACAGATCGACAGCAACAGTTCCTCCCTAAAGCTCCCCTGAGCATTCGCAGCCTTTGCTGTGCTGCTGTTCCAGCATCAGCGCTGTTCCCGCCGTGGGGAAGAAGGCCAAATCCTGCATAGAACTGGGGCAGCTCCGCTGGCTCCAGCCCTCCAACCACCCTCCCAAAAGGCCTGGCTGTACCCAGATGAGAGCCCAGAAGCACGTCCCATTGCAGCTGGGACCAGGACCAGGACATTCCCTCCCTCCCAACACCACAGGTCCTGGGTTTGGCTGTGATGTAGAGGACCCGCTGTCCCCAAACTGCCCCACCTCCTGTGCCAGGACAGATCCCAGGGAGGAAGGGTTTACCCATGTTTATGTGTTTCTTGAAATGAAGATTTTTTTAATTCTTTTCAAAAGAGCAAATCCAAACTAGATGATCTATGAAAAGGCAGTAAGAGAATCCTAAATCAAACCCAAACAGCATGGCTCCTCTTGCCTTCTGCCCCCTGCTGCTTTCAGGGCTGGAAAATCAGTGCTGACTGTCCCAGGATCGATTCACACTTGTGCCTGGAGCTCATCATCTCATCACACATGAACAGCACTAATGGCTGAGAGCTCCAGTGAGGGCACCCGGGCTTGCATGGGACCATGGGCCCCACATCCCTGCCAGCAGCTGGAGTCAGGGGGCACATGTGGTCCCCTGAGCTGGGGCCACAAGGCAGCACAGCTCTGTGCAAGCCTAAGTCCAAATGGACAAAGGCTCTAACTGGGTGCATACAAGTGAAAAGAAGCAATGAAATGGTTGAGGCTATGTTGCAGGTGAGAAAAGTAACCACCCCTGGCTGCTACAGTGTGAGTTTAGGGCACAGTCATTCTTCCCAAGTAATTAAAAGGCATGGGAACAGCATCTATTACACCTTGTCTGAGGAGTGCGAGGTCAGAGGCAAAGCCAGGGCAGCTCACACATGGCAGTGCTCAGAAAAGAACGTTATTTTCACTGGGAAAAGAGCCCCATAAAAGAGAACAAGAAAAAAAAACCAATTCCCTTGTCCAGATCAGCAAATCCCATCAGCTCTGCCCAGATTGGCACCACTGCTGAAGGAAGTGGTAAAGCAGCACATTTCTTAGAGCAGCAGGAAAAGTTACTCCCATTTTGCAAAGGCTGGGCCCCAGCTGCCTGGGGTTGGATGCTGGCACACGGGGCCACAGCAGTGACCTTGAAGGACCAAAATCATGCCTGTAGCAATCAGCAGACTGAGCCTCCTCAATAAACACTGTTAATTCACTAACTAAGGTGTTCCCATCGCCCTATCTTGGGCCTCCAATTCATTAAACCCTTGTTTGTGGCAGTGGCCTGGATTAGGGATGTGTTGCTTACCGAGGGCACCCAGAGGGTTTGTTTTGCCTCCTTGCCTCTCCTCATGGGACTGGTGCCAAGCCTGGGGTGTCCTGAACATGTCCCATGTAAACAGCTGGGGCTGCTCACAACACCGCGAGTTAGGCAAGGCTATGGAGACACAGGCAGAGGAGGTAGTTTCATTGGAGGACAACTCAGACTTTGCCATATTGCTTTCAGCTCCTCGTTATTCCCCTTTTCCTCTTGGCAGCCCAAGGCAGGGCTGAGAAAACAGAGCCAGAAGCACGCTTTATGGCACACTGCTTTGGCTCAACATTCAAAACGCAGACAGAAGGTACAACGTGGGGGCAGAGACTTCAGACTTGCAACAGGGTTCCTGCGAATTGGGAGAGGATGAACCAAGAGGGTTAAATTGTAGGCTTAGACCCAAGATTAAGTTATAGCACCAAAACGAGCTGGCACAGACAAGTGGAGTTACAGAGCCCTCTCTGCCCAGTGCAAGCTGGTGGTGACGGGCAGCAATGTGCTCCTGCATCCCCGCGGCAGGCTGGGAGCACAGCCCTGCCTGCTTCTGCACCCAAGTCCTTGAACACGGAAGCCTTTGTAGTTCACTTTTACCCATTGTTATAGTAAATAAACACGCATTAACTCTAATGACAATTTTGCAGCTCAACGAGGATTTCATTTTCTTAAACACACAATGTCACAGCACAGCTGCGATCCTGAACTTCAGCTTCTCTGAAGTGGTTTTCACCTGGTTTTCAGAAGTGCCTTTCAAGGGGTGTTCAGTGTTTGCGAAAGTTAGACCATCACATCAGAGCAAAGAGGTCAGCTGAAGGCATCGACTTCTCAAAGCACTGACCAAAGTGTTTTTCCAACACAGTGGAGAGAAAACAACCCACCTCAGCTGAAACATCAAGGCTTTAAAAATCAGTTGCTGTTCATGTACAGTTGCTCTTGCTATTGAAAACACCATAAAAATTTTACTGTGCTGACTTAGGGTGCATGTAAAGAACCTAGCTTGTCTTGACAGACCATAAAGGAACTTTTATGACATATTGGGTCAATGATTTGCAAAGAAGGATTTATGCCACCATCCATGCTGGGATGCACTGCTGGAGGAGGAACACACCAAACCAGGGTACAAGCCTGAGAGGTGGACCATCTACAGTCTGGCTGGGTAAACAGTGTGTATATCCAGCATGACTACTTATCAGCATACCTGCTTGTTACACAGGCTGTGTTAACTCAGAAGGGCACGGGATTATGTGCCGAGTGGATTTAACTGATTGACCTTTATTATTTTGGGGTCACTAGCAAAGCTTTAGAAGATAAAAGAAAACAACTTACCCATGCATCAGCTCAGTTCTCCCCCAGGGCTATAGCTTTGGAAATCCAGGCTGAATTCCTGGTGTTGCAATTGCTTTATCTCCCATTGCAAGATGTCAGGAAAACATCAGCTTCATTGGTCCAAGGTTCAGTCTCAACACACTCCTGGAGCAATTAAAGGAAGAGGAAGCCCTGACTCAGTGAAATAATATCATCTTGGAATGATGCCACCAGGTCTGTTCAGGACAGATGAAATGGTGCAAAGGGAAGCCCTGCCATGCCAGCAGCCTCGTATCAACGTCAGGGCTCATTTACCTTTACAAAGCACCAGCATCCATGGATGCTCACAAGGGCAGCGCTCTGTAGCTGCAAGCAAAGTGATACTGAAATCCAAATACATGGTCAAACTCCAGCCTTAGGGGCTGGTGAGGGGCCTGCCAAGGTGACCAAAGCTGCCCTGGAAAAGGGACTAAACCCCCAGTGCCACCCTCCTGGAGCACAGGCAGCCACACAGCCTCTGCTCTCCCTACCTAGCACAGCTGATGTCCTCTCTGTGATTTTCACCTGACCCACAGCGTCCCACATTCATCACTGCTGCTGGAGCCACCCCCAGGGCTGGGCAGTAACTGGGACAGAGACGCGGGGCAACTGACCCCATCCCTGCCCTGGGCTGTCCTGCACAGAGAGTGCACTCAGCCCATGCCAGGGATCCCCCAGCACAGCCAAGGAGGGAGCAAAACCATGCGCCGGAGACTCGGAACCTCGGGGAGCTGCGCTCCAGAGCCTGGTGCCTGCAGGAGGGAGACGGCAGCCTGGGAAGATCAAACGCTTCAAACGCTGCTCTCCGGAGCACCAGTGCGGGCTGAAAGGAAATGTGTAAGTGCCGGAGGCTGAAGGCTCTCACAGTCCTCCCTGGGGCGATGTCTGCAGGGTCTCTGAAGGATGAGGAGCTCCTTCAGCCTCAGCTCACTGAGGTGCATGCTGCCATGGGGATGCTCATGGTCAAACATATAACACTGACCAGGGTCCCTCGAGCATCCCCAAGGAGCAGCACCCACTCCTCCTCCTCCAGCTCCCAGCCCCATCCACACAGGCAGCATCATTGGCACCAAGGTGGTGGCACTCTGCAGACTTCCTTCCCCCAGAGCCCTTTTCCTTTAGCCCTCAACATCCAGATGGATCAAACCAGATCTGCTGCACACGTGGCAACCAACTGAAATGGTTTCTTTGGCAACAATAATGAAAGCTCAGAAAAAATCTTGTTTTCTGTCTCCTGCGACTTCAGCAGCCCAGGTAATGCAGACCAGGGAGCAGAGAAACTGCAAGCATCTGCCTTGAATTACTGCCTGTGATAGGAATCAGACATGCACTCCAGCATGTCTGCTGCACGTTTATTTATTTATTTGGGGGCTGATTGATTTAAAGACTCCCTATTGCCTGAGCAGCAGCATGACACAGTAACTCACTTGATCTCTGATTTATATTTCATGTTCAAGCAGGATGCTTCTGCCCAGCACAGAACTAAGCTGTATATGGCAATACCACGCTCAGCAGCTTCAGAGAACCTGGGCATGTACACAAGTAAAAAGCAAGGCTGCAGAAGGGAGTAAGCACAAGATAAAAGCCCTGTTAAGCATTTAAACCTGCATGGCCAGGTTCGCAAACTGCAAGAGAGACTCATGGATGCCGGTTCCTACTTGTGCACTCTCACGATGCTCAGTCCCAGCTTGCGTTTTCCAGCCAGGGTCCATCCCATCTCATCTTCTGCCCAAACCGCTGCCCCCATCACATGGCTCCAGCAGCAGTGCAGGGGTCAGCTATGTCCAGCCCTGAGCTCTCGAGCCTTTCTGGGATGTTATGCTGGAAAGCTTCTGGCAGGAGAGCATGAAAGAGCTAAGGTGTCCCTACAGCACCTACACTTCTGGCCCTGGTAGGCCATAGGTTTCCTATTTGACCTTATGCCAACCACCCCAGCAGCTGCCTGCAGCCAGTGAGGTAACTGCACCTAATCAACTCCCTCTGCACTTCTGCCTCCCACATGGAAAAGGATCAAAGAGCTCCCCACCACACTGCAAAGGTGACTGGGGCCCTGGGAAGGGTGATAGAAGAGGAGGTTGGGGGTGAGCATCAACCAAAGATCCTCCACTTCCCCTCTGCCAGCATCACCCTCCCCCTGCAGCCCTCCCTGGGTACTCTGTGGCTCCAAGCAGAGAGACAGGAGCCCATGCACCCCACGAGAGAAAGGGCCAGCAGTGACCCCCTACCGTGTCACATCACCCACAGGGTGCCAGGGGCTGCAGGGACCTCTGGGTGCTTTGCTACCACACTGGCAGTGTCAGAAATAGAGAGAAGCTTTTCCAAACATTTCTTTCTCCTTTTCACAGAAATCGTTGCGCAGAGCAGAGTTAAGATCTGCTTTTCTCTGCTCTGCTTCCCACTTGGAAATACCTTCTAGAATTTAAGGTGGATAAAAATAGTAGCATTCAATGGGAATAGAAATGAGCTCTTCAGAAAGTACCATAATCACACAGAGCCGGAGCCCAGGCCCTCAGCTGCCATGAGCTGTGCAGTTGATCTCCTTCAAAGCATTGTTGAATGAGGTCTTAGCCTTATAATTTAAGGGGATGAAGTCCTTCCTAAGGTTGTGAAGATTTGGGCTTCCCAGACCTATTATTTTATATTAACTTCCCCTGGACAGCCTAATTAGACCAGCGGGCAAGGGCTGTTCCCTCCTTTCCCCCATTACCCAGGGCCCTTTCTCCTCCCATAAGAGATTTTATTTGTACTGCACGGAAGATTTACCAACTGCCTTTATAGCTCTCCCTGCACTAAATCACACTCCTAATGGATAGCCTGAGGTAAGAGCACCACTGTTTATTATTTTTCTTAAGTTCATTGAATGGCATGGTTACACGCACACAGGGCTGGCAGCCTGAGCTCTGCCTCCCCCTCCTCCCCACACAGCTCTAAGACTCCTAAGTGGCATTACTTACACTGGCCCAGATCACAAGACACGGCTTGTGAAAGCCTCAGCAGGAGCACCTCAAGGTCCAAACACTCATGACAAGCCAGAGATGGCTGGAGCAGACAGGCAGCCTCCCCTGCTTAACTTCTGCTTCAGGGGGGACATTCAGAGTGGTGTTGCCAGCTCCAGTCTCCATCCCTGCAGGAACAGATGAGCTCTGCCTCTGGCAGTGACTTGGAAATCATCCAGATACAGAGGTTAAGTTAAAAAGTCCCCACCATTTATCCTGGTCCAGGTGTTAAAAGTGTTGTTAGTACCCGATGAAGGTGGAGGGGAGAAAAAAACAAACCAAACCTCGCC
>JAOEHX010072338.1:0-15162 GCA_025448015.1 Bolborhynchus lineola | reverse complement strand
AGTTATGTCAGCATAGAACACAGCGGTGCTATATAAAGGCATCTGAGTTACCTGCCGTAACTGCATCAGCACTTTATAGACTGGCACCTAAGTAACTGATAGTTACTTAGTAACTGACAGTACCGGCAACTGATACCTAGGGCAATCAGTTCCACTTTCAAACAATGTTACTTAGTCAATGTCCTACCTTACTTTCCCTTCCAGTCAGAACTGGTCCGGGATCTCCACAGTATACTGTAGCACACTAAATTAAACAGTGAGATAGCAAAGGAAGTTCTGGATAGGATAATTTCAACAGAATAACATTATGTTTTCATTAAGGTACCTTGATCCTTATTTCTTTTTCAGAGATTTTTTTCTGCTTCTCCACTTCTTTTCTTTTACGTCTCTCTTCTTCTCTGCGCTTCCTTTTCTCTTCCTCCCGCAGACGTTTCTTCTCGAGTTCTCTCCGCCTTCGTTCTTCTCTTTTCTCTTCTCGTATTCTCTGAAGAGTTCAAAATGATTAATTTTGAATTGTTCAACAGAAAACCATGTGAAACATAAATGTTGAACTTCAGGCAAAAGTCTGAACGTACCTGCTTTTCTAATTTTCTATTTTTAATATATTCCAAAAGGGGTGTTGTTCTTCTAGCTAAAACACAAAAAATTTGTGATATAGTGTTCAACTCCTAAAATACGTACTCATTACTTTAGTACTAACCCCTTTTTTTCTAGCTTGACCTGCAAGGGAGCTAAATACTTAATAAACCTATTTGGTTTACGTAGTTTTGAAGGTATTTCTATCATTCTGCTTTAGAAACACTTTGTTGCTTTTTTGCTGTTAGGATTAGAAGCAACAGAGATAAGTTGCATCATTATTTAATGTTTAAGTAAAACACATATCTTTTCAGTTCAAGACAATGTTTTTTTGTCTTGCTCATCAAAGAGTTATTTAACCAAAAGGTAAATAAATGTGTTCAGAATCTTTTCCTACCCTTTAATTTTGTACATTGAAACCCAGCTATATTGCTGTTCATATGCAGCCCATGTAATCTCACACAGGACTTTTCAATCCCAGGTTTCAAAGTATATCATGAAGGAAGAATTTTCATTCTCATACAACATTTTCACTGAACTACCATTTAGCATTCACCTCTCCCTAGGAAAACAGGATGAATAAGAGAGAAATGGTTTGTCCCAGTAACACAGCAAAGTATCAGCAGATTCAATAAAACTCTGGCTTCCCAAATAGCAAATCAAATGCCTCATCTGCTGGATCACACAGCTAGTTTTATGTTACAGAGCTGTCTCCACACTCTGAAATCTAGCCTAAGTCACCTGCCTGAACCAATCCCCAAATTCTACAAATACTCAGGGAACATCAACAAATCCTGTATCATGTACGGCACTCATGCTTTACAGCTGTTGTTAGTCACAACAAATTATGTCAGTCTTAGATGGCCTAGGATAGAGTAACAAAAAATGTTTACTACTAGAAGTTGTTCTACAGTTATGCACAGGATTCTTCCTCAAACCTGAAGAAAATTTCTCAACTGAAATGCATGGCAGGATTTGGAAGAAAAAAATAAAAGAAAAAAGGAAGAAATAATAATAAGTTTTAATAGATTTGAAATGGCATAGCTAAAATCTAGACACAATTCACCCCAAAACATCTAAGTGGTTTTCTCTTGAAAGTGTGAATAACCTGAGAGCAACCCATTCATTTATGATAAAACCTTGTTACACATTTATGAATGAGAAGGTTTGACAGGATTCAGTGTTTCTTTTTGGCAAATATCAATGGTCAAAAGCAACAACCAAAATCTTCCCTAGCAGGTCCTCAAGACCTGCATCTCTGCTTCTCTCTCTCCAGCTCCACTAAGTTCTGCTTTCTGAGCAGTGTCTGCTTCTGGCCACTTTTACATGATGAAAGTGATCACAAATTGTAATTGGAGGGCCTGGGGAAAGGACAAGCTGCATTGGGAGTCCAAAACTCGATCCTAGCCATGACTAAGGCTGTGGGGCAAAAGGTTTACTCAGAAATTACAACTGTAAGTTCAAGGGAGAGAGGCAGTGTGATAAGTACTGTCAGAAGCGGAGGACAAAAAAGAATGTTTCTCAAACCTGACTCTTACCCATCTTATTTATGAGCCCTACTGCAAATAAAAATTGAAAAGGTTTAACAGGTTTTTTTTTTTTTTTTTTTAATGTTTAAGAAATTTTAAAACAGAATAAATTACAAAATTAAGACCTCTGTCAGCAGTGACTTTTATACTTAATCTTGCTCTCTACAAACAAGCCAGAAGAATGAGCTTATTTTCATCTTATTACAGAGAAAATCTGCTGTATCTCTGTCATGCAAAAACCAATGAGCTAATGTATCTGACATGATGCATGAAACATGTTGGTTTGCAGTAACACTACCTGGAAAAATCTTGAGAATGTGAGGCTCAATTCTGACAACAAACTCCTGGGCACATCTTTCATTGAATTCAGTAGGAGTCAACACCTTTAAAACTGGACATACAACTAATCCTTCCCATAATTTTGCTATAAACTTCCTCTCTACTTAAGTTTTATATGTCAGCAATAGCCATAGTTTTGAATAGCAGAAAAAATAAAACAACGAATTTGATATCCTGTGACTTAACAGAAACAAAAAACTAATGCTCCTACTGTAAAGCTGCCTTCAGCCAATATTCTTACTCAGAAATCTGCAACTCTCTCATTTTCGCTGACAGAATATTTTGAAGTTTATAAATCTTTCTTGGAATTGCAAACTTTCTGTGTATTGTAAAATTTTTGGAAAATTACGACTGCTTTTACTCTGCTGTCAAATAATAGGGAAGATTTGGAGCAAATAAAAATTGTTGGGGAACTTCCCTGTCTATAACTGCAACAAACAAGTTCTACGGCTAACAGCATTATCTAAATGTCCAAACTTCTTACATATCCATTCCTCTGAATTTAGTTCCACAATTCTCCAGGCAACTCTCAAACAACAGTAACAAGTGATGCGAGGAAACAGTTTCAAGTTATGCTAGAGGAGGTTTAGACTGGATACTGGGAAAAATTCCTTCACCAAATTGGCTGTTGAGCACTGGAACTTGATGCCTAGAGAAAGTGGAGTCATCATCCCTGGAGGCAGTTAAATGATTTATGTGGCACTTAGGGTCATGTTTTAGTAATTGACTTGACAGTGGTTAATGATTGCACTCAATGGTCTTAAGGGTCTTTTCCAGCTGAAGTGATTCTATGATTCTATTCTTATGATTCTAATCAAAAGAGGTGGCTACCTTTACACTGTAAAAGAAGTAATATTGAAGGTTGATTTTTCTACCTATTCAATTGTCATGCCTAGGGAAAGACTAAGTTTTCTGCACGTTGTCACTTAGAGATACAGCACATTCCTATTCTAAGTCATTCTGAAAGCTGCATAATAGCACTGAAGTTTTCAGTGTTGCTCTTACTAAAGATTCCTCCCAACACTGTGAAACTCATGCTGCATGCATGCAGAAAACAAGGTGTGGCCTTCCTTTCAAAGCTTTTGCAGAATCTTGACCATAAGAACAGAGAGAGAGATCTTTCCATATTTCTCAATAAAAGCAGCTAGTACCAAGGATCCCTTGTTAAATAATCAGCTATTCTAGCTTTTAAAAATAAATCTTCCACCTTTTCATATATCTGAAAAAATTCAGAATTATTAAGGACCTATTTCTGAAGCTACTGTGCATGCAAAACTTCCAGTAAAGTCAAATGATTCCATGCATAGGGACTTTATAGGTGGGGTGTTTCCTGCCACAACTTGGCTGGATCACAAAAATTGAACTGCGATAGTCCCAGTCTGTTAGACTGAACAGCTCAGCTCTTGCAGGTAATATAATAAAGATATAAAAATAAGATACTTAATATTCTCAATAGTAAGAAAAATCAAGAAAACAGACCAATGAGTTCCCTTGTTTTGGCCTCAATCTCTCCCAAAAGAATCTCAGGATTGGCACAGATTTTCTCTTCATCAGCACAATAATTCTCTAAAAATTTCCTATATTCTGGATCTGTGAAGAAAAATTTTTGGATTAATACTTTGCAGTGCATCACAGAAATGGAATCCACTTTTCACTGGGACACCAAGAAAATATCTTTACCCTCTTCGATGCTCCCGGCTTTGGCATCTTTCTTCTTCAGCTTCTTTTTTGAAATCTTCTGGAATGGAGCAAATTCAACCACTGCAGGATACTCCAAACCTTAAAGGAGATCAGTGCTTAATTTTGTGAGAGGCAAACACTTTCCCCATATTCAAGTAAGATTTTCAAAAGTCTTGAAACTTGTGCTGGACAGTCTAACTTGAAATCAAAGGTGAATGTTTCTACAATCCCATCCGAACTTCTAATAAAATTATTTTAAATTCAAATCAAAATACATTTGTATTTTAATTATATACAGCAACATTGAATTGTTTTGGACATGCTAACAAAAACTGTCAAAGCAATGATGACTACTGATGCACAATAAATTTCTTGCATTACCATTTATAATTCCTTTTTCATTCTTCATTAATTATAAAAACTTACATAAAATCTCAGCCTGACAAGTGGTAAATACTGCTGGGAAATGAATCTGAAACAATTGAGTTGCTTCTGCAAAGTTTTGTTGCCAGAAAGCTTAAAAAGTAAATAAATGCTGGGTGATATGCAGTAATAAAACTTCAACATATAAAATCCTGTGAAACTTGTCTTTCTGTTGACTACATAACTTCTTGACTGTGTTTACTGGCATGGATTCTGGTTTTAATTCTACCTTAAACACTGGATTCTCCTTTAGACTGGAGTCAGAACTGTATGCAACTTTTGAAGTTTGCCTGGTTTCCACTTGCAGCAGGTCCAAGCTTATACTTTGCTCAAGTCCACTGAAAACCAGGCTTAAATCTGTTAGAACATCTGTTAACCTCGAACCTGGTGATCTTTGTTTTAATTTTAGCATCATAAATGCAATGCCGACAGAAGCTTCACCAGAGGGCATATTTAATCAAAACCTGTGCTCTTTATTTGCACAATCAATCATGCCGAATTGGCCAGCTGTGTCCATGCTCAGTCTTGTAATATACAGATGTCATGGGTTCAGCAGTAGCAGTCATTTTTCTCCTTCTCGGTAGCTGGTGCTTAAACCATGACAACAGAATATCCTGGATTCAGTCCAGCATAACACTGAAGAATGTGCTTAATTTGGGAAAAGTGAAGTCTTGGCAGAATCATAAAAACAGTTTCTAATTTTTTAATCTAAAAGACAAAGAATTTGAAATCAGGGAATCACACACTGTGTGCATAGAGTAGGCAATGTCTACAAAAGAAGCCCACATGCTTACTTCGGTTTTATACTATCCATGCATTTTTTTACAGAAAGTATGCGTGAAGGAGACAAGGCATTTTTCAAGGGAAAATGCCATTTCCTGGCTATGGCAGTTTCATGCTATTGTTTATGAGACCTGGATTTATCTATACCTACATTACAGAGTTTTTCCTTACTATTGGGCAAACTTTTGCAGACTGAATGTTCTAAAGATGGCAACCAATTCTGTCGTTCTTGTTCTTGAAACTCCAGTCTAGATGTGCTAAATCATCAGGGGATACGTATCTCAAAGTAGGCAACCAAAATTATGAAGTCACGTTTTCGTCTTGCTTTTTCAAAATGGGAATAAGTGGCACAACTTTATGCCATAGAAATACACTGCAGATGTAATGATTCATGCTTGCAATGTGTTCAGTTACTGTTGTGATGTATTGTGAAGCTCACATAAGGATCTTAGTAAGATGCTGATAGCATATTATTTAAGCAGATAAAGCATGCACACCACAAAAGACAAGCAAGGCTGCACGGACAAATATATTTTGCACTTCATCATTGTTCAAGTGCTAGATTTTAATATATTTTTAGGTAATTAGCAGTTTATTGAGGAAAAAAGACATAACTAGCAAAAAGGAAGCACATGAATGCTCTAAAATAGTGTATGAATATACACACTTAATGTCTTACAAATAGTCCAACCTTTATTGTCAATGAAGACATAGCCATCAAAGCGATCTCTAAAAAGAAGGATGTCCTCAGGATTTCTAAAGTTAATGTATGCTCTTGAGTAGAGATGAGGATAAAGGCTGCAACAAGAAACAATTTTATTTTCTGTTACTTACTATTATGTTCAGAACTACTAATAAAGTAGAATTAGAAGAATCACATTGCAATTCTCATCTTCTTTGAGAAACCTTAAACATGCATATTTAAGTCTTTACATATACAAATCTAACTATACATATACATGACAAAAAGTAACTGAACAACTGGGTTCCCAGATGCAACTGTGAAATTTATTCTGAACTGAAACAAATACTTATAGTTTGTCTCCCTGTATTGCACAACATACACTTCTACTGTGCAGGATCAAAGCTTTAAGTCTCATATTTAATGATTTAAGAAACAGAAATAACAGCAGTGCTTCTGGGGAACTTCTTGGTCATGCTAAGGAAGTCTTCTGTCACTGAAACAGGAGAAAGCAAGTAAAAGCTCCCAGTGAAAGGGGCAGTTGCCACGCTGTCACTGTATTTAAGGAGATTTCCACCTTTAAGAAAGACTAAATAACCCAGTAATTGGCAAAATAATCCACTGAATTACATACAATAAACTCAATCTGACATACACCTATATCAATAGATACACAATGTCTAGATGTGAAGAACAATTACTGTGAAAATCCAATGCATTTCTAGCAAAAGAACAGGTACGTACCTAAACTAATTCTGATTCTTCAGGAATTTATTGGCAGAGACCTCATTCCAAGGGTAAACATTCGATGTGCCTAACAAAAACCTCAGGGTTGGCACACCATCAACCACAGTGAAACCAAGTTCATGTAATTTAATGAATTATCACCCATCAGCTAAGTTATCGTGAATCATGGCATGTACATGTTTTAAACCCCAGCAACTGTGATACAGCAAAGTTTGGCTTGAACTATCTCCAGTGAATTCTGTCATGGCTTTGTATTATGCCAGGTTTTTGAACACACCTGAACACAACCCTGTAACTTTAACACCCTATGCTCATAATACTATTATGAACATGGCCAGTCTTCAGATAAACTGACAACCAGCAGCAGGAGACAATAAATACACATAGTTGCAACTACATTTCAATCCCACTGCTATTTCAGAGATTTCATGAGTGAAAAAGAGTAAAAACACAGGTTGGATCACAGCATCCACGCATGTGGCAGCTCAAAGCAGCACAGTTACTACAATCCAAGTAATTTTTTCTTTTTCAAATGGGTCTTCATATGGATTTCATTTTGGGTGATAGAAGGTGAGTAGTAGCTGATGAAGAGCAGTGCTGTCTATAACTAACTGGTGATTTTGTAAACCCACCAATTTTATGTTGATATTGTAGCCAGGGGGAATGTTTAAAAAAAAAACTGAGAAGGCTTTTTTCATTTAGATGTAATTTTCTTTTAGCTGCAAATACCAGCTATGGAATGTTTCTACAGCATGCAGAGGATAAAACTTCTAAGGAAGAGCTATTTCATCCATATATACCCTTTACATTTTTATACTCTAGGATGAGAATAGAGTAAGAGTGTAAGCAGGTACCCACAAAAATGCCTGCTAGGGCATGGCTGGGGCTACACTCCCGACACAAATCAGACACTACAGGGATGGCATGCTCCCTCATCTTTCACAGCTTACATTAGTGCCACACAGCTATGGGCCACCTGAAAGCACCCTTTGACAGCTTGACTAAGCATAGTTGCACATGGCTGGGTTTTGTCATAGGGCTCTGCAAACCATTCAGAATTCTCTGTGATCAGATGTGCAAATCTCCAGTTTGCATATGCAACACAAGGTATCTCAAGAGTGGCTGCAGTTACCACCAAGATGCAAAGCAAACAGAAGTTGGTTCTCATATCAGTGCAAGTTAGCTGTCAGGGTGCTTAGAGTATTAAAGCCCGATCACTGACTGTTTCAGACCCCTATCTTAGACTTCTGACCCAGCAGTGTGCAGTGTGCCTAAAAAAAACCGCATAAAAGTCACTCTTCAAATGGGAAACTACCAAATCTAGCAAATTGAATGCTTAGCGCTGACTCACATATTAAGTACTGTCTCTTATTCCATGTTTCAGACATCTGAATTCCAAGTGCTCCTCCCCTCCCTGGATTTCATCTTCTATCCACTGAGAACTCACCAGTGTTGACTACACAGCAAAGAATGCACGGGGATCCACAGAGCCACATGCACTCAGTGGCTAATACCCTTTCCTACAAAGCAACACTCCTGCTCTACTCATGCACTTTGTGTTCAGCAGCTATTGGATAAAACACAGCTTTTGCTCTTCAGGAGTTTGCCTTCCAGCCAAGTCTCACAAAAGGGCCGCTGGGCTCTGTGTGCCTCCTCCTTTTTTCAAGAGCACAGATTTCATTCAGGATTCGAATGTGGCTTGAGGCTGCACAGTTATAATCAGGCAGCTGGTTTTATTTTGCCATGTTTGCTCTCTATAATGCTGCTTTCCATCCATATCATGGTTTGAACAGAGGCACTGCACGTGGTGCTGGTGTCTGGAATATCACTTAGAGCAATCTAATGGCAATAACATTAGATAAGCCTGACTGTACACACACTTCTCCAGTACAACAGTTTCTTTGTTTTTTGCTGTACATTAAAGGGTATTCAATCTTACATGGGTTTCCGTAATACTATTAGCTCTTTAAGCCCGTATTTTTATAATAATTTTAGTAACAAACACATTCTAATAGTCTGCTTCTACAAAATAAGCTTTAACACAACTGTGTAAAAAGCTTGGTATACACAAAAGCCATTTTAAATAGGTATCTATAATATAAATAGCAACATGTAAACTATAAAAACAGCCATCACATCTTCGTAAAAACACTTATCTATTTATCAACCATGGTACACAGAAAGATATATATGTACAGATCTCCATGCGTAAATTTTGGAGTGTTAAGTAAAATCCTCCATCCGTTTTTATATTACACAGTAAGTTCTGATAAAATGAGTAACTCATCAACTACATTGTCACACCAAGCTAAAATCCACTGGCCTTCATGCTTGCTTCTCACCTTCTGTGGTCACTCACACAGCTGATGGAACTGGCATAATTTTAAATTAGTCTTTCCTCTTTAAAAGCAAGCACAATTTGCCTGGCAAAGCAGCAGAAACACTCTGCAGTTGTGATGAGAGATTGTGACTCATTCCATACAGAATTTAGTAGTAGTGGTGGTTCCCCTGAAGGTCTAAAAGGTGCTGCCCCTTAAGAGCTGCAGGTCCCACGTGCCATCCTACAGTGTTAATGCTATTTGCCTACAATAACCCTGAGCAAAACTGGGAAGAAGTTATGGAAGCAAAAGGAGGAGTGCTGTCTGCAAGAAGCTTTATCACTGTCTGTGATATGTGACATGGCATTGACTATTTGACTGGCCTTCATGTAAGCAAAGCTCCTGTTCAGATCTCTTTACTTTTATAACCTCACAACACTATTAATGAGTCCTAGCACTCAGCATCAGCACCAGTACCAAGGGAGGACCCAAATCCTGCAAGGCCAGAACTCTATCGCTTGACTCAAGTTTTAAAAGACTCAGAAACATTTACATGCAGACAAAGAGTATCTGGAAGAAAAAAAAAAAGTTAATATTTGGAGCTGGAGAGCAAGACAGACTGTCAGGAAGGCAGAACCTTTATTATCAGCTATGGACAGTGTGCCTATCCAACAGTCACCTTAAAAGTCATAGAATCAGTGTTTTATTTGCACTTTGATGTCAGTACACAAGAGAGAATAAATGTAATGTGGTGAATCAGATGGATCTGAAAGAATGAACAAAACACAATGCAAGTCGCTTTCTGAATTGATTTTACTGAAATAGATAAAACTGAGTGTGATACATTAATGACATTACTTAATCAAATGAAAATTTAAAAAATTTTATAGCTTGCCTCTAATAAGACATTGTAAACTTAATGATAACCTTTGAACTGCAAAAGCAGACAAACTGGAGTTCATATACATGTCTTCCTTGGTTTGTCCTCTAGGCGAAATGACCTCGGAAATAAGAATGTAGGAACAATTATACTCAGACCTCTCTAGCTCTCTTTTTGACAGCAACTAGTAAAGGATGCTTACAAGTAGCTTGTTAAAAAGGAGAAACTATACACCGAGACCTCACCTAGTATATCATTTCAGTTACTTGCAGTCTACGGACTTTGTAACGCAGAACTTTTTCCTTGTGTTCAATCAGTTTTCATAGGTAAGTGTCTAACTGCTCCTGAACCATTTTCAACCTCCATAATTTCTAATATCAACTTCTGACAAGGGGCTCCATGGTTTAACAAGGTGTTCTGCGAAAAAAAAAACAACCCAACAAACAAACAAAAACAACACAAAAACCAAAACTCAACCAAACTACAAAACAAAAACCAAGTTGTATTCCTCAAAAGTGAAGGAGCTATTAGAAAATTCCATTATCCAGAGTTTCACAGGACAGGGTTACACTGAGACAGTACAGCAGGTTTGTCTGCTTCCCCATCAAAACCCTTGCAGGCCCCTTTCTCTTTCCAACAAACAGATCCTCTTCACTGAGTAGCTTCTCCAGATCATTCTCTTAATTGGTAACATGAAATTCGCTTCCATCATCTCTTGCTTTTATTATCACTGCATTCACTGGATTGGTTGCCACTATGCGCACAGTACAGGATCTAGAAAAAAGCTCATCAGTGAAAACCAGAGGACACCGTAAAGAGAACATCTCCACCTTGTAGTGTAGCTCTTCCTGTCAGCTAGAATGATGTGAAAACACACATAGTCTTCTGAAATTCTGTGAACAACAGGTTATTGCAACACAATGCTTTATACTTAGAATAGAGCTCTCCAATGGATAAGAGAAGACTAAGACTCAGTGGATTAATCTTGCCTCTAACTTACAATTTCTAAGAGTTGACATTTTATTCCTGAGTGTGCAAACATGTAAAGGGTCAAATCTTAAACAGATGCACATGGGTATGTGTCAGCACTCAAACAAAGGAGACAAGGTGATCCTGGGCCAGTCAAAGGACAAATCACCAGTCAAGCCAATACTCTGCAGAACTGAATCTAAATACCTATTGAAACTGCGTAATTTGATGAAAGAAGTTGCAGCCATACAAACCTTAATAGATTAACCCATTCTAAAAAACACAGCTTTCGTATGAAAGTGTAATTTTTAAGAAGCAATATGAAGAAAAAATATGAAGCAGTTCATGCTGAAAAGTTCAAACATATGAAAACATTTTTTTTCTAGAAAGTTTAAATTTTTGAAGGCAGAAGAGAACATGAATCCAAAACTCAGGAGAGAGAGAACATTCTTCTCCCAGATCATTATTTTATTACAGGGTTCAAACACAAGACTAAAGGAAACTGAAAATCCAAGTAACAGATTTCATTGTTTAAAAAAACCCAAAACATGTATATTCCTTGTTTGCTTGAAGTCAGGTAGTAAAACCATGTAAGAAATACAGCTTTATTTTCTCCAGACTTTATAATTTTAATCACCAACATCTGCTTTTCAAGGCAAATAATTTTTTTAGTGTTTTAAGCATGTCCTTATCCCTTTACCAGAATAAACTACTGTGTAATACAAGCAATCTAACAACATTTTTGTATGTACATACATTGTGCCCCTAGCTATATGAAAGTACATGATGAATAACACAACATGAGAGAAAGAACAGTTTCATCAGTAACCTGACATGGGTGCAGTTAAATAAGTGGGCAGTAAGATTTCTGATACTCAAAAAAATCTCGTAACATAAAAACAGAGAGAAAATGAAACTTCATATGGACAGCTGCTGTCAGTGCCTTCTCTTTTCTATGATGGCTGACTCCCTAAATTCCTATGTCAACAACTGTTCTGGAAAACTAATCTTTTAAACTGTTTTCTGGCATTTGTGCAGCTGAACATGCTGAGTACATAGGGGCTCTTCTTCAGAGAACTTTTGCTTTGCCTTAGATATTTTCCCATATGAAATTAACAGCTGGGACATACATGTTAAAGAGACTCATTTGGAAATACAGATGACAAACTTCAGCAGAAAAATGTGAGTAACTACAAGGCTTCCAATCATACTAAAAACTTCTCTTTCCTAATGGCATATCCTTTATGGTTCTACCAGGAAATCTGAAGCACCAACTATTTTGTTGCTGTGCAGTGGTATAACTCTGTAGGTCACACAACTACCATAAAGATTTGCAAAATCAGACATATGTTTCTTTCTGACTGTGGAACTGCCTTTGACAGATTATCTAGTCAGACTTAACCATCTAATAACATAGTAGTGGCAAGAAGTGGCTGCACCTTGCCAAACAAAGTCAACCCAGGAACTAGACTGTTCTAAGGAAAACTGGTCACCAGCAAATCCCTACACAGGGAAGGCTACCTGCTCTGGGTGGGGTCACTCCTACCTTTAGAAGTTGGTTAGCAATAAACACCCAAGATCCCTCTGTCATCAATCGAAAGAATCTTGTGCTAGTGGAGGGTGATCCAGCGCATGCTAAGGCTAAGATGGGCAAGAAGGATCAGTTTTCCAGAACACATGCAGATGCAGCATACAGGGTATTTTGTTTATTTCAGTGGTTAAGTTCCTTCTCTTCTGGAAATTGTTGGTTTTTTTTTTTTTTTTTAAAGAGAACTGTATTTTACTATGGTGTTACTGAATAAATTACACAAATATAGTAGCAATTTTATTTTAGTTTTGCACAAGACAAAAATGAATGAAACTAGATTATTTGAAAACCACAAAATAAATACATGAACATGCAAGCAAATAAAGAAATTAAGCTCAAATGGCACTCATGAAAAGAATTTTGTGATGTATGCCCTAGGTTGAATCTTTCTTACAGTTGATAAAACAGCCTGTTGCATTTTACCAATGAAGGTTAAAAGAAACATCAGGATTTCAGACCAAATTATGCCCTACTCATATACAGAAATATTCTGGTTTAAAAATCACCAGTGTAAAAGAAAACGGCAGGAAGCACTGCCTCTGCATATGTAGCCAGCTTTTCAGAAATATTTTAAGTCACCTAACAGAACTAACATAAAGGGGAAACCAGGTGACCAGGTATGTTCAAAATATCTTAATTTGGTCTTAAGCACCTGAAAACCTACATAAACAGCTCATCCTCACCTGGGATCAGCAGTGCAAAACTCAAAATAATCATGGGCAGGGAGAGGATGGAGCTGTTCTTCCAGTTGCTCCTTAGTTAGACAAGGAGGAAGGCGTCGAATAACTACCTGCATATGCAAAAGAAAAAGGAGATTTTCGATCTGAATACTGTAGAAAGACTAAACAAATCATGTGACTCCTCCTTTAAAGCTGTTCCCTGAATAGTGAGTTACCTTCTTGGACTTGCTGACAGGTGGAACAATTTCCTTATCACAGTTTCTGCTAAGGCTGTAAAACTGTAGGGTAACTGAACTATTCCGATGAAGAGCTTGAAAACCATTGTAATTTAGCCAGTACCAAAACGTTTTAACAGATGACCAACAAAAAAAAAAAAAAACAACCACCATACTGACAACACAGCATTTACAATTTACAGTAGCTTTTAAACTAACATTTAAGTCCTTTATTACAACACAAGCTTTGTGTATTAGGTTTATGTGTCCAGGTTCTGGCAGCAGAGGCTCCAGGGTGGTCTCTGTGAGGAGAAACTGGGGCTACTCTGTGCTGGATATAGGTGGTTCCAGTGGACCCATTGCAGGGCACAGCTTAGCCTCTCAGCCAAGACAGTGGCATCTCCGGGAAAAAGTATTTTAGATGGGGCAGAAAAGGCTGCTCAGCAGCAAAGGAGTAAGGGGAAGAAGCACAAGAAATGGCCTTGCAGACATCAAAGTAAATGAGGGAGGGGAAGAGGTGCTCCAGGTGCTCTGAGATTACCATGGTGAGGACCCCCTGCAGTCCATGGAGGTCCATGGTAGAGCAGATATCCACCTGCAGTCTGTGGAGAACCCCATGCCAGAGCAGGTGGACATGCCCTGAAGGGAGTTTCAGCCTGTGAGAACCCATGCAAGATCAGGTTTTCTGGCAGGACCTGCAGCCCACAGAGAGGAGCCCAAGCTGAAGAAGGTTTATTCTGAAAGACTGCAGCCCATGGAGAAGACACATGCTGCAGCAGCTCTTGAACAACTGCAGCGGGTAGGAGGGACCCCTGCTGGTGCAGTTTATAAAGGACTGCATCCCATGGAAGGGGCCTCACTCGGGAGCAGGGAATGGGTGTGAGAAGGAAGGCGCAGCAGAAGGAGCTGTTATTTCTATCTACAACCCTCATTCTCCATCCTCCTGCACTGCCTGGAGGCAGGGGAGAGAGAGCCTGGGAAGAAAGAGACCAGAAGGTGTTTTAATCTTTGATTTTTTCTTTTTACTTAGCAATAAAATAATTTTCTTCAAGTTGCATGTTTTGCCAGTGATGACACTTCATAAATGATCTCCCTGTTTCCACCTCAATCCATGTGTTTTTCTAATATTATTTTCTTCCCCTGTCCTGCTGAGGAAGGAGCGAAGGAGCAGCTTGCCAGGGATCTGACAGGCGTCCAGTCAACCCACCGTATTCAGGTAAAATGGCCAGTAACAAAGGCCAGCAAACTAAACAAAAACGTTTGGGACACAAGGATGGCAGCACAGAAATCAGTAAAACAGCCATCAAGCATCAGGCAATCTATTTCCATTTTTTAGAAACACTGGATTTAACTCAACTTTTAAGTTAGAGTGACTTTCATCTTTTCACTTTAGAAAACAGGAATAAATCTAATCTCGTTACTACTCTATGTAACGAATTCTTTGAAAAGTGCTACAATAAAGCCAGGAATAGAGAAGTGCTCTGGTCCTTGCAGGCGCTGCTTTGCCACAGCAACGGCCAATCTCGATTTCTGAAGCACTGAAGGTGACAAGGAACGCTGCCGGGGATCTCGGACACTCGAGTCAGCAGACACCCTCACTCTTCGGACGAACCAACATCCGTTTAAACACCTGAATCTCCTGAAATTAAGCCTCACTCTGTCGAATGGGGCCTACCTGCACCGCGCTGCCCGCTTCCCCTGGTCCTGCCGCACCTCCCACCGCAGACGCCCCGCTCCCGGCACCGCCTCCCCT
>JAOEHX010072332.1:0-20478 GCA_025448015.1 Bolborhynchus lineola | reverse complement strand
CCAGGGCAGTGAGCTTGCTGCACGCTCTTCTCACTGTCCTGAGGATCTCAAATTCGTTCATCTCATGATCACTGCAACCAAGGCTGCTCTGGAGTATCACATTTCCCACCAGCCCTTCCCTGTTCGCGAGCACAAGGTCAAGCATGGCACCTCTCCTTGTCAGCTCCTCTATTACTTGCAGAAGGAAGCTGTCTTCCACATAATCAAGGAACCTCCTGGATCGCTTGTGCCGGGCCGTGCCATCCCTCCAACAGATATCAGGGTGGCTGAAGACCCACATGAGAACAAGGGCCTGCGAGCATAAGGCTGTTCCTATCTGTCTATAGAGCGCTCCATCCACAGAGTCCTCTTGGTCAGGCGGTCTGCAACAGATCCCCACAATAATGTCCCCCATCGCTGTTCTCCCTTTAACCCTGACCTACAAAGTCTTCCAGACTATCCTTCTAGATAGAAAAGGTAGGAAGAAAAAGCTTCAGTGAGCTACTTTGTGAAGGAAAGAACAAGATAGACTTCCTAAAGAAAGGCCTCTCATTCAGAGATGAACTTTGCCAAATTCAAAAGCAGCTGACAGAAGCATTCAGTGCTTTCTTCTGAAATGAGCTTAGTCTAAGACCTGGTACATCCTGCAGGCAGAAGCAATACATCCTAAACAAAAGTAGCTCCCAGTAGACAAAAGGATCATGGAGGGAATGGGATTTTTTCTAGTATTTGTGCATAATCTCATGTAGGGCTTTAAATCTCAACAAACAAAGCATGCTGAATTTGCCTTAGTTTTTTAATAGGAAGTCCTGGATACATGAAACAAAACAGCGGGAAAACAGGATAATACTGATCTGTGTTGCTAAACCAATGCACAGCTGTGTTTTAAGCTACTCAGAACTTCTCCAATACACATTCAATTCTTGTACAGCAGTAATGAAGTGATGAAGACCAGAGATCACATATGCAAGGGCCTGGGGAGCTGAACTCCAACTCAAAAATCAGTCTGAACAGTTCGCTTCCCTCAAGCGTGAGCTGCCTACATCACAGTGTTTCAAGCACTGAAGGAGTCCAGGTTCTAAGAGGAACAGGGATAAGGCTTTCTATCCTCTTTGTCCTCTCCCAGCAAATAACCCTTTCCTGTTTCAATGGTTATAAAAGTCAATAGCAACAAGTTCAATTAGCAAATCTTCACTGGAACTTAAAGCTTCAGGAATAATAGTTTATTTTCCTTGTGCAAGAATCCCCACTGCTGTACCCAATTCCAACAGCTACAAGCATCATCAAGCCTGGAAAAGACAAAATACAAGTATCGAGAGAGCTGAATACAAACTGGAATGAAGTTTGAACAGTTGGGGTTGGTTTTGGTTTCATGTTTTGTTCATTTGTTTTTGCGGGGGGGTGTCTGGGTTTGTGGATGGTTTGGTTTTGTTTTTGTTTGGTTTGGGTTTTTTGGCATGGTGGTGTTTTTGTGTTTGCTGAGGTTTTTTTTTCTTTCAAGTCTGAACTGCCTTACATCTTTTTAAGAGTCAAACAGGAACTGTTTACCATATGAAAGCAAATATTATTTCTGTTGTTATGGCTATTTGGACATCTGATAGCCTCAGGCAACCCAAAGGGGCCCCAGCAATAACAGCTCAACTTAAAAGTCAAAGGGCAGATACCTTTGAAGTGAGAGATGACACAGAAACAGTTGTAGACCTTGAAGTTTGGTCCTGAACACTTCAGAGTATATTTCATTCATCCTCACAACCCTCTTGAAGGCAGAACAGGCACATTTGATCAGTGGTGGTGCTAAATGTCAGAAAAACCTAGCAGTAAAACCCTCTTCTTACAACCTCCTCTAGGGAAAAGGAAAGGCTATCAACAGTTCATTTCAGAAGGGTTCAGGACTCTGGCAAATAGCACTGGAAATGACTCTTGGGGATTCTCAATTAGCTTGCAGAAGTTGTTCATATTTTGTGAATTAATTAACTTTCATTTTTTGAAACAATTCTCTGGTAAATATGAGTGACAGAGAACCTTCTATACTTTAGCATCCTGGCTGAACAGGCATAGAAGTTTTAAGGTATCAGTCTATCAAGACTCATGAGCCCGCTTCAAACTACTGGAAAGGACAACACTGGATTCCAGTTCTGCATTTGGTTTCATTTGCAGAGCCCTACAACACAATTCAGAACACAGGTGAGGTACTGTCCTGAAAACAAATGGTGGGTTCTACGAGCAAGTAGTTTCAAGTTGGGTTAACAATGGAACTGGAAGCCCAGACAGCACTCCTGGGTCTTTACTTACATTCTACAGTGGTGGTGATACTGCTTGGCACAGGAAAAAGCCAAACCAGCAATTACCTTTCTGCTGGGAAAGGGGAATACAACCCATAGGTAAGACTGCGACCCCAGGAAAGGACCTGAGCTTGCCACTTGAGAAAAATCATGGCTTTTTGTGCAATTGCTGCTTCTCAACAGTAAGGAGAGGTGCATAATCATGTAGAAAAGGCTTCTATAGGGGTGTAAAAGCTGTTATACATTATACGTTTTCAAAGCTTGTCTAGGGACTTGTCATTCCTCTTTAAATCAAAGATTAATTGTAACGGTGCACCCAAGAATTGTACCACTGAGAACACATTTGCCACTGGCACTTCCTCATTTTTTTGATAAAAAGACAATAGCTTCAATCTGTAGTCAACAGACTTCTAAATTCCTTGACTACTTTTACAACTTCATAAAAGGTGGCTGTGAAGATCTAGCTTACTGTCTGCATTGGAAAACTTCTGGGAGTCCATAAACCAGAAAAAGTGAAGTTATAAACCACACTTCAGGTTATAAATTGGTTGGCTTTGCTGACACTAGTGGAGACAACCACTTCTCCCTTTTTTTGCTAGCAAAAAGACAGAAAGTTCATGGGTTTTTTTGTTTTTCATGAAGATAAAACTGAGATGTACTAAGGATTGCTGCTGGTTTTCCTCCTGGATTCACTTTGGATTTATTTATAGCAGGGCTTTCTACATTTATCTGCAAATGCCACAAGTGAGCTAGTGACTTTATACAGTTTCTTGGTTTAATAACTATGGTAGATATAGCACATGTTCTGCCTCTACCCCTCTCTGAAAATAAACAAAACTAATCAGGTCTAAAACTTAGTTTATAACTCACCGTTCATACCGAATAGAAAGAGTTGGGCACAGATAACCTAATTTTCACCTGTTTCTGCTTACTGTATATACACTAACTCAATTTAGATTGATCATCTCATGTTTGCAGGCTTACTACAGTGGCACAAGGGTACTACAACCATTCAGCTTATTTTTTAAAAAGACAAACCAAGATGAAATGTTGTTTGTGCTTCTTTTTAATTTTATTTTAGCTCTTTGTTTATCTCCTCACTTCAAAGCACTTCCAATATGAGGCACAGTTTCAGTATGACAACTTTGTAAAATTAAAATAGAAAAAATGTGCCAGCATCAATCTGCTTTACATTGGAAAGCACAACAGCCTAGAGACAGAAATGACGACTTATGAGCGCAAGCTATAATGAAGCCAGAAGTGCTATCTGCAGTAGGAAATATATACTCAACTGGAGGCTGAGCACTCCTGACACAATTTGTCTTCTTCCATTGGAGCTTCTTGGTTCCCAGTTGCAGGGTACAGACAAGCCTGACTCCAAAAGCAAGGGAAAATAAGCATCCCCACAATTCTGTTGGTTAGCATTTCTTATTTTACTTGAAGCTGCCTAAAGTCCAGATTAGAAAAAACTACAGCACAGAGCAAAGCTGAGCCTGGAGGAGACTGCCCCTGCCTGTGGCCTGCCACTGGCTGGGCAAGAAGGAAGGAAACCACCCTGGCACTGAGACCGCCCCCCCAACCCAGGACACACGACCCACCTGCCCCACCACAAACCACCCAGACACAGTGCTGGGGAGCAGGAGCAACTGCAAACACATGAGGCTGTCAGAAAGGACCAAGTGGCAGGGCCAGCCCATTCTCAGTAGCCCTCATTCTCTTGCACGAACAGGGTGGCCTTGCTATAGCAGGGGAAACATCTCAGTGCACAGGAGGACTCCAAGCCTGCCAAGAGGCTCCCAATTCCCCAATTCAGGAATGTCCAGATCTCAAGGCAAGACAAGCACGTTACTAAATATGGTCCCATTTAAGGGGTTAGAGAGGGTTAGGGGTCTGATCCCAACAGTACCGGTAAAAATCAGTGGTAGGTAGTTGAGTCTTTCTCAAATTTCAATGTTTCTGGAAAATAAATATTACTCTAGTGAGCTGTATTCTCCGACTCCCTTGCACAGACAGCCTTTCATTATCTGTGAACTGCAATATTTATCTAGTTCCTGTTCTTTTCATAACAATGTATCCGAGCCACGATCTCAATTCTCTTAAAATTCCTTGTTCACAAAGGGCACCACACGAACATATATGCTATATATGTCATTAAGCGGGTAGCATTACTTTCTATTACTTTCCAAAGACATTCTTTCCTGCTAAAAAGAACTTTTTGTAAGCTTAGAGACATTATTGTTTTCTGCTGAAAAAAATAGGGCTTTTTTTCCCCCCTTTAAAAGCTAGTGAATCCCATGATCTTGCTTTCTAACTTTAACTTGTACCATTTTACTTCATACACATTTATCAAAAGCCTAGATTAATTATTCCAGCTATTTAAAAAGCTAACTAAAAAGGTTTTAAATTGTATATATGTCAAACAGTATTTTTTCCATTTGATTTTTGAGGTGCAAACTAAACAGAGTTGCCAACCAGCCCTCAATCTGTATGTTACTCACTACAGAGTGAAATACCAGCAGCAGTGGAACAGAAAGCTAGACCTGAAATAATCTTATTAATTAAATACATGAAAAAAGAAGTATTTCTGTGGTAAACATCATGATCATATGAACATATAATATGTAATGAATTGAAATATTGAATCATTTTAACAAAAATTAAATCACTATAAACCTAGAGCCTGATGTTAGACCTGTGCTTAATAGGTAACTGGCATCAGACACTGTATAAAGTCATTTTAACAGAACTCACATCAATAACTTCATGCTTTATACACTTGTACAGCACTATAAATACATAAAATTGGCAGATTAATTTCCCAAAAGTGTTATAATCTTTTGGCATCATGTCAATAATATTTAAAAAAATAATAATTTTATTTAGGAGCACACACATCTGCTTCTAATGAACTTTACGTGGTAATATCTGTTTTTCTGGTTGATGACATTAACACAATAGCATCATCAACTCGCCTCTCAAAACAGCAATTTGAAAATGACAACTACACACCAACCAGACACTGAAAGGTAAAAAGGCAGAAAATCACAATGGGCATTACACACTCATTTGGTTCAGTGTTTTGTAAACCTAAGGACAGATTTGTCATTATTAACATGGCAATCCCTAATCTAAAAGCATTTCTGCTCTTGACAATTTCTTGTTCTGAGGTGCTTTAAAGAAAAAAACCCAAACCATACATCAGAGATACTCTTTTGTGTATTAACTGGACTATCAATTTCACCATAATGCATTATCCATCTCAAACATTCTGGCTAGCAATGTTTGAATTTATGAACACCGATCCAGACAATTTCCCTTCCTCTCTTCTGCGTGACAGGATGGAGAAAAACTTTTCCCATGGTTAACAACAGGGAATCAAAGATGGGCAGAACAGCCTCAGGACTGATGTGGGCTACTTAAAAGTTAACAGGGTAATTTCTAAATAATAAAATTATTGTGTAAAAACTTTTCTAGCTCATTCTGACTCTCTACTCCTCTAAGCCTCCCTGGTAGTAACAAGAGGAGGACTTGTAATATAAGGTTAACAATAGTCTTTGGCCTTTTTTCCACAAGGAGCAAAACTTTGACTGTAGCTATTCTTACCACTGTCCAACAGATCAGCCCAGTCATCAACATTTTCAGGATATCTTTTATAGAACGTAATTCCTATAGATACATTACTGATTTCATCCTCTCAAATGGAAACCTGAGAGCATCCAAAGAGCACATATTGTGCATGGAGGAAATGTGGAAACATCCATATAGCATACGTTAGCCATACTAGTCTCATAAGCTGGCCTTCATGCCACAGGATTTCACCAATACCACTAAGAAAACCCACATCTTTGCAGAAGCACACCAGAACATCTGAGCTGAGGAGGCAGTTATGGCGGATGCCACAGATCTCAGGAAAATGATCCTAGGTTCTTTTAAACCAAAAAATACTGTTCAGACACTAATTCTTGGGCTAAAGAGACTATAACTACAGGAACTTCAGAAAAACAAAATTTGTCACTAAGAACTGCAGCTTTTTACAGACCTGATTTATTTTTAAGATGAAACATCCTCAATTTGGCTATATCCTTTGAAACCAAATTGAAGGGGATGTTTTTCTTCCTGCTGATAAATAGAATTTTTTCCTCTTTGTGATTTGAAATCCATTTAATCGGTGACTTTTTTGTTCCCTGGCGTCTCCTCCTTTTAATGTGCTTGCAACTCCTCGTACAAGTGTTCTATAAAATTCCCTTTGGAATATGTCTCTCCTGCATCAGAAATAGAATTCATCTGGGCTCTTATGGAAAGTGTCTAAAGATGAGGAAATGAAGAATAACTGGCCTTTGCTCAGTAGTGCTGCTCACAGAACTTACTTTACAAAACAATGTATTTCTGATTCCCATTCTGCTGCTTGAAGGATAGAACGATTTATGCAGATTGTTAGAAGGCGGTGTGGGCCTAAAAGTGAACTCCAGATTTTATGAGCTTTCACCATACTTCTTAGACTGATATGCAACCAGCTGAAAAGAAGGGGTTTCCTTTTGTTTCTGCAAAGCTGACAGATACACCACAAAATTAATTGCAATTGGTAATTCCAAAAATGCAGAACAGAAAAAGAGGAGGCCAATTTATCTCCACATGTGTTAAATGTATAATCATCTCAGATGCACCACTACTAGGTCAATAGAGCAACCATGCTACAAGAACCACAGCAGCTCTTTTATTTAAGGTCCAAGTTCATGCCACTCTAAGTCAGCTGCTAAATAGACAACAACATCAATGCCAACTCTAAGACAGTGATACGCTCTCAGCCCAGCCATGCTACATGCTGCAGTTCAAATGCAATTGGTATGGCACAACAGGCATCCCCTGGGACTGATGCAAAGAAGAAACCTGTTCTACTTGAATTTTAGAGAGGAACTCAAGAATCCATATGTGCAAAAATAGACAAGTAAAGCACAAGCCACAAAACTTGATTGCCAAGAGAAACTGTTCCTGCAAGATCTCTCTTGGAACCAAAGTCTGTGGTTTGGCTTTGTCTGGTTGATAGCACGGGGTGGATTTTGGGGGTTCAGGGTTTTTTTGTTGTTTGGTTTTGCTTTTTTGTGTGTGCGTGTGGTTTGTTTGATTGGTTTAGTGTTTTGGTTTTTCTTTCTTATGGTACTGCTTGGGATGTGTAAAACTTTGGCAAATATATTTTAGAATCAAAAATAAAACCTAAGAACAACTGTGCGAGATCAGACCACAGGTAGGTCCATCTTTGGGTGATCAGGACAGGAAAACCAGGGTACCTCATAAACAGGTGACTATTGTCCCTCTTAGCACAGAGGAACAGTGACAATAATTTGCTCTTGCATCAGCTCAGTTAAGAGTCTAATAAATTCACTTTAACTGAAGATTTACTTATTCGCCCAATTGTTTGTTTATTAGGTTTTATTTATTTAAAGTTATTTCAGAGATTTCTACTGCCTGGGTTACGATAAAGGTCATATTACACTTACAAGCCAGAAGAAACCATTGCAATTACTGACAAAAGCCAAAAGTTGAGATGTTTATTCAATATCTCGAGTCTCACCATTTTAGTTTATATTCAGAGTGGTCTCAGTTTGTTATTTCTAACACCAACATGTCCTTTCCAATCCTAACTATTCTATGATTCTATGTCAAACACATGTAACAGCAAAAGCATGTAGTAACACAGAAACAATATAATACCCCTCCCTTCATTCCAGTTGCCGTTGTAAGAAATTGCTTCACACTAATCAGGACCTGTTGCCATAAAAAAAAAGCCCTGAATGTGTAAGTTTCAAAGAGCACTATGTTATTATTACAACTCAAAAACCTGTAAATCCAGATAAGCTGAGACACCAACTACACTGGCAAAGAACAAATCCCCAGATAAAGTGTCTCCAACGGGATGAGTAGGTTAGTGTCTAAGGGGCCTCTCCTAGTAAAAGTATCATGCCTCCTTTGAGTGTGAATAACTGTCAAACCTGCAAGACAAACAAAACCACAGATCTCACTTTCACAGACACAGAAATATTAACCAGAACATGAGCAGAGCCTCTGCAACATGATGTCTTAAAAAAATCCAAAGCGATTTTTTTCCTAATGTCACAGCAACATCTGGATTTAAGTATCCAATATCTGCCATTACTCCCAGTTGTCCACTGGCTTGCTCTGTTATGCAAAATGATATTTATTTAGCAGTAGGCATTTCAGTAGGACGCTGACTGAAAACCTATTTTATTTTAGCTAAATGTTTCTAGAGCTTGACAGTAAATGATATGCATGAGCCATGTTGACTGTCATCTTCCACTTATAATTTGACTGTCAGACATGCAAGTAACTTGCTAACGTTTCATTCCAGTTTCAGTGCCATGAGCCTGTTGCGTAAGCTTCCTGCTAAAAGCTGTTCCAGATGGAATGACAGTATTTTGTAGGACCCCAAAGATGCAGCTAAGAGATGAATGTGTCAACAGCATTGAAAGCATGACCTTTTCTATTTTTCCTAACTTCTTTTTTGTCAGCAGTTCTTATTTCCACCCTATAATTTTTCCATATTCTTTAAATATAGGCCACATGGGAAAAAGCAAGAGTTTAAGTCTCTTGGCCATCTTCCATCACCTGCAATCACATCTACCTGACTCCCCAAGGCAGAGGACAAAGGAGAAAGGTTTGTAAACAATCAAGAGTCTTCAAAATTACAGCCAAGGCCCAAAATTAATTTTCAAGAGGAAGCAAACTCAACCCCCTACGAACATAAGTTCCAGAATGATAGAGAACTTCAGTGGTTTCATAATAGTTAGTAAAAAGCCTGCACTTCTCTCACTGGAAACAGGCTTTAGAAAGCAACACATTAAAAATTATTTTCTTTATTATTTTTACTGACTGTAGCGTTTTTACTAATAATCTATATATTAACATCATGAACATTCATTATTAGCTCTTATTCAAATAAATCACAAAAAGTCTACTTATCCTTCTCAAATAAAAATATGTAAATTACACCCACTGCTCATCTTAAACAATACATGTAAAACAATACACTTTCCCTGAAATGTAGGCTGTGCAAGGAACACAAAGAGGATTTCCTCCTCCTCACCCCCCCTCCCCATACCTCTTTCCACGCTCAAAAGAGGAAATTACTACAGGGCACTTCTGTCCCTTTTCAGATGATCAATTCAGTATTCTGAAGTATTACAAATATTTCATTTACATTTCTTAGCTTTTCCTCTACAATATGAAGTAATTTCTTTTTGACACAGAATGCCACAGCACACAGTACAAGGAAGGGGAAAAAGAAGTGCAGGGTTGAAAAGCAACAGAAAGAATCAAGAAGGAATGGCTTTTGTTAATTTGACATCCCTCAGCTAGCTGCATAGTTGGATTTATAAAAGGCTCTTTAAGAGCAGCAGTTTTTCATGGTGTAAGAGTGCCACACAGCTCTGGTTCCTGCAGTGCCTCACACCAACAACTTCAAAACTAACTCACTGCAGATGTCCCTATGATCATCTAATCAGACATCAAAAGCAATACACTGACAAGCTCCTGCACTGATTAGGAGTGTTCTATATATGTTCCACAGTGTAAACAGATACACAGTAGTTGCTTTAAAAATGGATTCGCCCACATCAGAATTCCCTTTTAAAAGACTCAGACTGCTCGGAACTCCCTATCTGAATGACAGAAAATTCTTTTAAGTCTCCCCAGATCTTCTGCTCAGTTCCACACAGCAGAGCTTCAAGAGCGGGTGTTAAATTATTAATATGAAAACTTTAACCAGATATAAATAAATGCCTTCCAGAATTTAAAAAGCTTGCTATTCTGAATGACAGTCTGAGACCACACGACCTCAGAGGACCTCACGACCTCAGGGGAGCATTCCTGCCTCTACCCTGCAACACACATTGTAATACCCAAGATGAGCTTCCATCTCTGCTTTATTTATATTACATTTATGTTTATATATTATTTATATTTTATGTCCCTCCAGCACTGCTAGTTCCTGAAGAATGACTGAATTTCTCTCAAATTCTGGTTTCCTGCACATACCTCACCTCTGGAACACTCAAAGGGGACATACAAGAAAGATGGGGAGAGACTTTTTAGCAGGGTATGTTGTGATAGGATATGGGGCAATGGTTTTAAATTAAAAAAGGGGAGATTCAGGCTGGATGTGAGGAAGAAATTCATTACAATGATGGTGGTAAAACACTGGCACAGGTTGCCCAGCAAGGTGGCAGATGACTCAACCTTGGAGACATTCAAGGTCAGGTTTGATGTGGTTCTGGGCAACCTCATCTACTTAGAGATGTTCCTGATCATCACAATGAGTTTGGATTACATGACCTTTAAAAGTTCCTTCCAACCCAAATTATTCTGTGATTCTATCACGTAACTATGGGAGAATTTCATATTGAAATTCTAACACATGCAAAGGGACCAGAAATTAGATCTACCTGACCTAGTCAGGGTGAGTAAACAATACTGGACAAAAGTTTCATCTTCTAAAATCAGACAGACAATACTACCCTCATGGTAGTGCAGTCTCTTAGCTCAGGCCTTAGCAGAAGCCTACCAGATCAACACAAATTATAGATTTTACAGCATTACCCCATCACTGTATCAAAAAAGACCTTTTGTGTTCTGCTCTGCTTTTAAATAGCCTCATTAGATGAATTAATATTTCTGCCTCTTTCTTGTAATAAAACCCCACACACTTTGAAAGTACAACTGATAATCTTTCTCTCAAAACCAAGCTCTGATTGTAGCAGTTAAGCTTACACATGTACATAAAATAGCATGTAGAAGGCACAATCCGTGGAGCTGCATCCTCGCACATGCTCACATTATGCTAATCTGCAGACACTTAATCAGGAAGGCTAATACATTACAAACACAATTAATGGCCAGAAAAAACAGATGAGGTTTCAACCTTTTTTAACAAGGGCTTGAAGCATAAAAATGTTCTGATTATATATGAGCCCTATCCAAAATTGCAAATTATATGTCCACAATGCATAAAATACAGTCAATTTCAAGACACATCTAGGTAAAAACTGAAATGATATTGAGCCACTGGAGCATCTCTTCAATTGATCCAGCATCTCATTGTATCTTAAACATGGATAAATTCAATTCGATCAGGCATTACCATTCATTAACTCCAAGTTAACCTAAGTATTTATCCAGAAAAGATGCAACTAGAAAAGAAAGTCATGCAGAACACGGCATCCCCATAATAATCAGCAAGTTAACAAGAGGGGGTAAAACCTTAGTCCCAGCAGAATTAATGCAAAACTCCCATCAATCACAATTCTCCATCTAAAACATCTGATCATGTCTTATGATAGTAGAGGAATCTGTCCCTGGGCAAAGAGAGACAAGCAGAAGGATCATCTCCAGAAAGATCAGACATTTTAATTATACCTTCAATTGCTACCTGGATGAGCTGGCCTGAGCAAAAGCAGCAAAATGTACTCTGCTCCCTAAAAAGTTCAAAACCAAACCAACAGAACCTCATAATTCAGACTTTCTGCCTTGCTGCATATCTTATCTTTACCAGTTTAGAGCCTGGGTAGAGGGATCCAGCTGGAAACTTCTGAGCCAGTGCTGAAAATCTGAAACTGCAGCTTCTTTCAGCAAGCTGGGGACAAGCGCTAAGTAAGTGTTAAGTGGCCAAAGAATGCTTCTTTCCTCTGAAAGTTCTGACCCTTTCAATCACAGAGCATGGCCTCACTCCAGGGGAGATCCCTGGTTGAAGACTCCATGGCCTATTGCTAACCCCACTTTCAGAAGCCAGGCCATTCACAGCCAAAAAGCAGCTGGGCCAGCACTTGGCTACTGCCATAGCAAAGCCATGGCCACCCAACACATCAAAGTATTTCATGCTTCCCTGAGGCCTGAGGCCCAGGGAGGGAAGTTTCTGCTTTGAAAGCCTGGCCAGGGCTCTGTGATTATAACTAGACAGAAGAGTTTAAAAGTTGCCTTCATAAATTAATAAATTTACTAATACCTTTTCTTCAATAACAAATTCAGATATTTGTTATCCCTATTTTTCTTTGAATTATAGTCTCCAAATTTTTCAGTGGCAGCTATAATGGTAAGGAAGAGAGGTTTGGAAGAAAAAAGATACTCCAATTTTGTACCATCTGTTAAATGACTTCCAATCTGAGAGAACAGATGCTGGACTTCACTATCAGTTTTTGATTGATCTAGAAGTATTTTGTTAATTGGGACTGAAAGCTACAGCTAAGACAAAATAAGTATCAGAGAAGACATGAAGGAATAGCTCCAATTCTTCTCAAGCTACCTGGTCACTCGGCAAAGATTTTGTAATTTTGGTAATCATCATATGGCATGGAAAAAAAAAAATCATCTTTTGAATGGGACATCTTAAAAACAGAGTATGTGCTCTGCTTAGATTCTATAAATACTGTGAATAGCTCAAATGGCTCATCAGCTTCACCCTGCTCACCTGAACTGGATAGCAATGTTCTTCTATTACTGCATGTTTGCTGTTCTATTTTAGGCGTTACTTATCATACTCTCATAGAAACAAATCAGTGCTGTCTTGAAAGATTCAGATGATAACCACCTCTCAAAAAAGCAATCAACTACTGGAGAACCAGTACATACCATATAAGACAGCACACAATCTAACTGCAACTGTTTCTACATAGAACAAAACTGCCAGTTCTACATGTGCCAAACACCAAAATGCCAGAAGTGCCAAAACAATTATGGTAATTATGGAAGCCAATTTCAATTATAAAATGATTGCTAAGACAATTGGGGAATAAATACAGACACTTCATTTTTACTACACACACTGAAAACTGTTTCATCTACCAACAGCTTTGGTTTTTCTAACTTATATGTGACTGTAAGGAAGCAATTTGATATGAAAAAAAAACCCATGCTTGTGACAAAGGAAATGCAGTATTAATTTCACATTTTCAGCAGCAATATATGGAACAAATTAATTTTCTCTAAATATTGCTTTAACACTTGCATGAAAGAGCACAGCTATATTCAAAATGCATGGCTTATTCGTTTGTGCCATGTTTTTTCATTTGCCAGGTATTGATTCTTCCCCGTCTTTTAAAACAATCTGTATCTAATTTAACCTACATTGTTTAAGCTTTCTATGCTTCCCAAAACATTATGCCAAAGCATCTTTTAGCATGATTGACAATGAGGGTTTTATAAATGGTACTGTTGCAAAACTAAGAGCTGGTGTAATGTATTTTGCTGTAACAGATTTTCACTTCAACAATGAAAACTTACAACCCTCTGGGCCTTCCCCCCGGCCCTTACATGGCATTTTAAAAAGACCCGAGAGCCTTCTCCACTGTTACCTGTCCAGCTTTGACTGTTACCCTGCAGCTGACAGAGGGATATTCTCTATTTTAGGCACAGAGAATCCCTTTCAGCCTAGAGGATCCTTGTGCACTGATGCAAGTCAGCGGAGCATGGTGAGGTTTTAGCCTCCAGGTCTAACTGCAACCCTCATATAATGGCATAAAATGCACTTGTCATCACTAATATTATATTTAAAGAAAACCCAACAAACCAATGAAAACCTATCTTCCTCTCCTTGATGGCCAAAAATAAACCATTCAAAACATGCCCTGGAATGCAACAAATTTCACCAATTTTTTCACTTTTTTTTTTTTTTTTCCACGGTTATAATATACCAGAGGTCAGCATCACACATTGACATACTCACTTTACACATCCCAACTTTACAAAGAGAGGAAGATCTGCATTGTTAACCAGGAATTCTTCTTCACACTTTTGTTTATCAGACTGTCAGTATTTCATTAATATGTAAGTGCTTTCAGCAAACATCAAAAAAAACCTCTCAACTCAAATAGGTCTGACAAATGACATGGGACTTGGACAAAGTTCAGCTCCCTGTAACACCATAATGTACATGGAGAGTCACTAGAAGGTTTAAAATTACACCATTCAGCAAATAACACAAGCCATTGTAAAACAAGAGGCACACTAAATATTTAGATGCACATACATTTGGCCACGTAAAGAGAAATGACAGTCGACTAAAATCCTGTGTTGACCTTCAGAAGAACAGTTAAGATTGAGATCTGTTGGACATCATTTATAAACAATCTGACTTTCTATTTACTTACTTCACTCACACAAACTTAACTGGAAGTATGATCCTTAATACACCTTCAGCTGTAAAGGTTTCCACCTCCAGCATGTGTTGCTGATCCCCAGTTCTTTCCTCTTGCTCCCTAATGCGCCAATACAGCCATCTGTGGAATCTTGCTATAAACTAGTTGTGATCTAGTGCAGAAGCAGACCTGAACTCTTCCTAGGCCAGGTCTATAATAAAGCTTTACTCTGCTTGATACACTTATGTGTCTCAGCTGACATTGAGTCTAAAGAATTTCATCTTTTTATAAGTAATGTAGCAATACCTTCTCCACATACAAACACAAAGCTTCAGGCCTTAAAACTCAAATAAAAAAAGTGCCACAAGCATGACAAAGGCATTATCATTTTTAGATTTAATGCAGACTGCAATAACATCTATTTAAGAGTTACTGCATTTTCACTATTAGTGTCTTTGCACTAATGTTTAATAATAACTATTTGTTGAAAACAAATTTGCCCTCCAAAGGGAAGTCAGGCTGCAAAAGAGAATAGCGAGAGAAAGAAGAGACCACGCAGGATAGTAGCATAGTGCTAAGGTAATATAGAAATGCCATGAGAAAACAAGGGAAATGGAAAAGCATGGAAAGACAGATGGAGCATATTAACAGGGAAGTACATTTTTTCCACTAAGCAATGGTGAACTGGACAAAATGATACTGAACAAATACATAATTGCTAAAAGCTCAGTTCATATTCCAGTGCTTTATGTCACCAATGAGTTTTATATTAATGTCTTATTTTAAAAAAAAGAGAACCACTGTTAATTGACTGTATAATCTAAAACAGACATTTTGTCCAGAAGAAATTCCCTCCTTTATAGAAAATGAGCATGAGGCACTCATACTCTACTCATGAGTAGATCCAAGTACAGACATAGCTTAAAAAAATGCTATATACCAAAAGGTAAGAACAGATTTTGCCCTTAAAAAAAAGGTAAGTTACATGACACCTACTGCTACAACATGCTTGAGACTGTGGTCGCTAGGATGAGAAGCACTGGGGTGGAAGTCAGCAGGTGGGCCCAAAGCTGGATCACTGCTCCTTCGAACTAGAAGTGGTGTACCTAAGAGACAAAATGAAGAGCAATGGTTCAAGGGTGCTACAGGAGCACAAGGCAATGTGTTTAACTACAACATGCATACAGTGCTTAAATATAAGTATCTGTGGCAATATCCACCAGGTAAATTACTAGATCTAGTGAGGCTCTTCCATTTATTATTTAATAAGCTAAAGAAACAGCATCTTAAACTCTATTATACAGACTTCCACCAATGAGTTGCGAAATTAGATGAACACTGCTGATGAACAGTAGTAAAAGGCATTTTCTTAAAAAAACAAATAAGTATTTGCATGTATCTGTGATGTACCATCAAGTTCTGACAAGAGAAATAATATGCTTGGTCTAAGGCATAACTGTAAACATGGGAAGAACTGGACTGCTACTTTTTGGTCCTGCAGCTGGTAGTGGTTACTTAACTAAACCAAACTGAACTAAATGCCTAAAGCCTTTCATTCCACACACTAAGGACAGGTCTCACCATGCTGTTCTACATGAACCCATCAAACTGGGATCTCACAATCTCAAATTGCTCCTTACTTTCTCCTAGTGTGTCCAAAAGCTGTACTGAGCAACTGCTTGTCTCTCCCATACCAACAAGCCCAGACTTAAACTATATAGAAGGTTGTTCTGAGTATGATGGTAAGACCATATATTTACAGTCATAAATCTTATTTCCATAAGCTCCCAACATGCAGGAGTCTATCACCACTACTTCTGTACTGTCTCAAACTGAGGCATATAAATGACAGATAAGACACAGGTTTTTGGGTACAGGCAGTTGAAGGGTACCTGGACAACTCCCTATACATTTAGTATCTTACATGCTTTGGGCTGGCTCTGCAGAGACAGCCTAAATAAGGATATAAGAAGAAGAAAGGGAAGAGATATTATTCACAGCAGATCTGCCTCCCACTACCAACTCTCAGGATTGAGATGTAGGCAGTTGCAGTTGTTTCAGAGAAGCTGCAGACTAAACAGCTTTCTCTTGCAGGCATCTCCAATTAGATTCACCAGCTATTCATGACTATTCACACGCTGTCTGGGAACAACCTCAAAGACCACTCAGCAGCTTATAGCAACACAGTCATCCAGTTAGCTACAGAACACTCCCTGCAGAACTTCCAGGTGGAGTGAGAGGGAAAACAGCTTTAGTAATATGAGAAAGTAATTTCTCACATTATCCAAAATAGAATTAAACAAAAATTACTTTTTCCCAAGTCTTTCCAAAATAATTTATGCACAGGCAAAGAAAAAAAAAAAAAATGAAGGGAATATTGGTCTGAGACAGTCATTTTTCAAAAGTTGCAAGTGAGTAAAAAAAAGATTGTAACTGTCAGTTATAATATTAATTATAGTGGCTGGGACCGATGGCAGCCATAATTACTAGATCTATAATAGAAGTTTGAATGTGCAACAGTTTCCTCATTAGAGATGCTCTAACAAAGCTGGAGTCACTGTACCACATTTACTCTCAGCACAACTTTCTAATTGTAGCTGGGATAAATACCAGCACCTGATGCTGAGGAACAACCAGAGAAACCAATGCTCTTACCTTTCCTCATAGTGAGCAACAGTTTTCATATGCAGGTAATCCCTTCTATGTCCACTTATACAGAAAATCAGTAGACTTAAATTTGTGTCCTGATATTGACAGAATGTTGAAATATCAAAAGGTGAATACTGGGTTTTGTTCCAAGTGATTATCATCCTGATGTCAAGAGCTATGCATATTTCTAGAAGGAGATTCTGAATAAAGGGATCGATCACCAACTTTATACATTTCATATGATCTTCCAAAGGTGGTAGTAGGTCAAAAGGAACCAAATCTCTCCACTAAAATATTCCTGCTCTTCACATGGTGCTGAGAAGAACTTTTTTCTCTATAAGCACATTTGGTAAGAAGGTGCGTACAAGCTGAAGCCAAAGTGTTCGATTTTTTAAGTTACTCCTTTCTGTAAGATGAATAATTATGCCTTAAAATAATTTTTCATGTGTATATTGTGAATGACTGAAGTGTTTCCCGTGACCTGTACCCAATTTTCTTTCAGTCTCTCTTCAATACAACAGTTCGAAAACAGATGCTTGAGACACTTCTGTGTGATTCAGCATAATTTAGTCTCCAACTCCTTTGACATAAACATGAACAGCACAGAGAAATACTCTTGCTAAACTATCAGAAAGTGCTTTACACTGGTACTATTATATGTAAAACTTTCATAACTCAGTGAGCCCAAATGCTAAGTAAAACATATTGTTGCTTGTATTCTTCAACGCCAGTATCCCAGCCCCTTTTCTCATTTCTGTACACTTTCTTCTATAAGGAGAGATCAGCAGTAATTCAAAGAGGGTAAAAAAAATACCCCACATTCAACTGAAGGAGCCAAAGACAGAGGGGGGAATGCGGGCAGGGATGACACATCCTCAAAATCCACACTCGCTCCTCCTGAAGTCCACACTCTGAAATAAGGTTTCTCCTTTTCCTGTCTTCTACAACCAACTCCTCATTTCTCTCTCATACCTCTGGCTGAAAGATGAAGTCTCCCATCACTGTGGCTGCTGGAAGGCAGGACTCTCTTTCAAGGCCTCCCAGCTCCCATAGCAGTTGAAAGAAGATGTCTCCTGCGCTGCAGTATTATATAAGTCTAGTCTAGTAAGACAGGACCATACTTTAGGATTCCTGTCTGCTCCTTGTATTGACTGCTGAAAGGTGCTGCTCTTACCACATTCCCTTGTTCTCAATTTTGAAGATCTCCTTTCATATACTTTCTGCCGCTGTTTTCCAAAAAAACCTGAAGCAAAATTACATGATCCAATTCTTGGTTTACAGCTGTCTAAACTTTGACACCAAAGTTTGCAAGAGCAATGGGATTAGAGGAAATACTGTTTTCCTATTGCTGAAGAGAAAATTAGAGTTTATCTTCTTAATTTTTTAATAATACATTTATGAACATGTAACATCATTTCTCATACAGAGATATCACAAAACATAACATCTCCATGAATTAGAAGAGCTGCAGTCTTTAGCTGAAATAATCCAAAACAATCCCTCTCACCCTTTTTGTTTTCCATGCATACACCACAAAGACAATAGGAGCAAGAAAACAAATTGTTATTAGACAAAAGTAAATTGAACCAAAAATGCCCTCTCTAGCAGGGCAAGACAAATAGTAACCAATAAAATGAAAGACATAAGAAGAAGTGAGAAGGTCCCTTTTTATGGGAAAAACACCTGATTCTCTTTCAGGAGACAGGTATTCTCAGCAGCTCCCTGAGCTAACCAACTCTCCTCCATCTCCTCTCATCCCCTGTAATGCTCAGGCTACTCCCTGCCATATGAACACTTTCTCTGCCACTCAGTGCATCCCAGCCCAAGCTTCTCTTGCAGGCTCCTTTCTTTTTTCACCCTCTTTCTGCCTCTTCTGCACTGCACATGTATGCTCCTTTGCACTCGGGAAGAGAGAAACATCCCCAAATCCCACTGCCCAGGACTCAAGCCAACTCATGAGTCAGACCATGTCTATTATACACACACACCTTAAATTCATCCATCATTGTCTTCCTTAGACATAGATAAAAATCAGAGAATCATGGAATAGTTAGCGCTGGAAAGGACCTTAAGAACATATACTTCCAATCCCCCGTGCCATGGGCAGGGACGCCTCACACTAAACCATGCCACCCAAGGCTCTGTCCAACCCGGCCTTGAACACTGCCAGCAATGGAGCATTCACAGCTTCCCTGGGAAACCCATTCCAGTGCCTCAACACCCTCAAAGAACTTCCTCCTTATATCCAATCTAAACTTCCCCTGTTTAAGTTTGAAGCCATTACTCTTTGTCCTCTCACTACAGTCCCTGATGAAGAGTCCCTCCCCAGCATTCCTATAGGCCCCCTTCAGATACTGGAAGGCTGCTATGAGGTCTCCATGCAGCCTTCTCTTCTCCAGGCTGAACAGCCCCAACTTTCTCAGCCTATCTTCATATGGGAGGTGCTGCAGTCCCCTGATCATCCTTGTGCCCCCCCTCTGGACTTGTTCCAGCAGTTCCATGACCTTTTTATGTTAAGGACACCAGAACTGTACACAGTATTGCAAGTGAGGCCTCATGAGAGCATGGATAATCTGCCTGAATTTTAGCACCAAGACTTCTCCATCCTGGTCTTTTAAAAGAAAAATGTACCACATTTGAATAAAAGAAGCAGTCTTCCAGCGCCAGAAGTTTTAACACTGGCAGCTGCTGGCAGGTGTTGGGTGGTGGTTCTCCTAAAATAAATCTGAGGAAGATGTTAGGAGGCAGAGGAAGCGGTCAGAGGTGGATGACAAAGAAATGGTAGCACAATGAGCAACTGAAATGATGCCTCACCAGCTACTTGGGCATTTCCTTCTACATGACACATTATAATATGTGTGGTGTGCATATGTGTCTAGGAACTAAAGTACTTTACAGAACTGTACACAATACTCCAAGTGAGGTCTCACAAGAGCAGAGTAGAGGAGCAGGATCACTTCCTTCAACTTGCTGGTCACGCTCTTTTTGATGCAGCCCAGGATAGGGTCAGCTTTCTGGGCTGTGAGCACATACTGCCAGCTCATGTTCACTTTCTCATCGACCAACACCCCCAAGTCCTTCTCCGCAGGGCTGCTCTGAATCTCTTCTCTGCCCAACCTGCAGCTGTGCCTGGGATTGCTCCAACCCACAAGTAGGACCTTGCACTTGACCATGTTAAACTTCATGAGGTTAGAATCATCCGACCTCACAAGCGTGTCAGGGACCCTCTGGATGACATTCTTTCCCTCCAGCGTATCAACCGAATCACACAGCTTGGTGTCATCAGAAAACTTGCTGAGGGTGCACGCAATCCCACTGTCCATGTCACCAACAAAATGTTGAACAAGACCAGTCCCAACACCGATCCCTGAGGGACACCACTCATTACTGGCCTCCAGCTGGACATTGAGCCATTGACCACAACTCTT
>JAOEHX010072291.1:29941-54446 GCA_025448015.1 Bolborhynchus lineola | reverse complement strand
TGTAGCTCCATCATAGAAGGCCACCAGATTGGTCAGGCAGGATTTCCCCTTAGTGAAGCCATGCTGGCTGTCACCAACTACCTCGTTGTTTTTCATGTCCCTTAGATGTTACTTCTTTCCTTAATTGCTTCTGGAATAATGTGGCCTGAGTTATAAAAAGCTGAGAGGTTGTACACAATACCTTATTAAAAGTAACACACAATCAAACCAAAAGTCTAGATGACTATTTCATCATTTTCTACTAAGCATGAGCAGCTTTTGAAACAATCCTGTTTCCCTGTGCACAGTAATAACCACCTTGCAGAGAGACAATGCATTGGTTCTCTCACCTGAACATATTAAAATGAGTCTTTTGAACACATTTTTGAATTAAAAGCCCAAAGGGGGAAAAAAAATAAAAAAAGGAGAAGAAGGAAAAAAAAAAAAAAAGGAGAAAAAAAAAGGAGAAGAAGAAAAAAAATATCTTAGTAGATTTTTCTTAGGAGAAAAAAAATAGGTTACAATTCTAAAAACTAAGCAAGTCTGACAAGTCTTTTGTAAACTTAAGCTCTGAGACATCAGCTTCAACTCAAGATTACCAGTCCTGCATCAAAGAAAAAAAGTTAAGAGTAGGTAGTTTTCAAACACAGGGAAAACACATTTAAATTAAGTTATGAACACGTCGGTTCAAGCACACCAGGAAAGCACACAGAGAGACATGAAACCAACACACTGATTTTCTTTCACATTTGAAGCTGATCAAAGTTAACTATACAGAGCTATATCTAAGTGGCAGGAGATTAAACAACGTCCAGAATAAAAGGAAACACCTATTTTCTGAACCACTTTCTCTGACCAGAACATTATTTTATTAAGCCTTTCTCCATTCTCTAGTTCAATCACATCATTGACAGAGTGACTAACTGAAGCTGTGCCTTCAGAGCACTCTGAAGAGACTGATGCTGTGGTTACAGCTCAGCTGCAAATCATGCATTGAAGACAGCCTTATGATTAGGTATAAGGGAATGATGAGGAAAGACAGCTAATATATCCATATTTTAATATGTATCTGATACCTAATGATAGCAACGTGTTGATTTGAACAGCTACTCACTTCAATCTTCTAATTTACTGGCTGATGGAAGAACTAATTTATTTTATGTAAAATTCAGAGGAAAGTTCAAGAAGACATCCTGAGAATTATTCTATAAAAAGATACCTACTTCCAAATGATTGACACTGCTACAGCTATCTGCAACACATTTTGAACAACTATCAGTTTTTGGATGTAAGTGCAATTAATGGGTAAATGCTGCTCCATAAAACATCTCTTACTGAATTTTCTGAAGCTAAGAATAAAAACCTTTTTAATAAAGTAAATTGCTTACTTAGTGAGGAGCATTGCTTTGAGAAAACAGACAATGTTTTTCCTATGATTGCCCAGAACTGATAAATTCAAACTGAATAAAGTAAATAGGTTTCCATGGAAAGTGAAGATTGACAGTAGATTTTTTTGCTGTAGAATATGAAAGCTAAGACCTCCCCAGACTTGCATTGGAAAAAAATAAAACCAATTTAAATGGGGTTCTTGCTTGTGTGCTTTATTTGTTTTAAGGTGAAAGAAGAGCCACTCCTTCCCCCAAACACACATATAAGCCCTCATAGCTCAGGGTTTTTGCGGACCTCCCCGTATAGTTTATGTCACAGAGAGGAAAGCACACTGTGGCATCGTGCAATCAATCCAAACTAGAGCAATTCCAAAGTTCATAAGATCACAACACCACAACAGCTTATTTCAAGAAGCACCTGTGAAGACAGAAAAATAAGAGTAGGAGCAAATGACGGGATAATGGGGGTTTTTTTTAGCACATACCCTAAACATGAGCAAGCAGCAGGGATGGCAGGGGAGCCCTTTTGCAAGATATCACACATTTCTGTGAAGACTTACTATTAGTTGGACAATATTTCAACCGTGTTGTATTTGACCAGAGCACACAGCATGGCAGCGCACCTGGCATAGGAGCCTAGGTGCCCGCAGCGGGGCTGGCCAAGGCCACTCTGAGCTTGCTGCTGTCCGGAGCCGGTGCCGGCCGGCTCCAGCCGCACCTCAGGGCACAGCCCGCGCCCTCCAGAAGGCGAAGAGAAAGGGCAGAAACTGCTCATGGCGCTGAAGGGTGAGGGGAAAGTGAGAGGAACAACACCAGTGCCAGAGGAAATGCAGGGGAGCGGGTGCTACGGGGGAGTCCCGGGAGAAGCAGAGATGAGGGGTCATGGACTGACCCCATTCCCTGTCTGCCTGCACTGCTCGGGGGGGAAATCACAGTTTAGGTTGGAAGGGACTTTAAAGCTCATCCAGTTCCAAGCCCCTGTCACCGGCAGGTTGCTCCAAACCCCGTCCAGCCTGGCACTGAGCACTGCAGGGATGGGGCTGCCGCAGCTTCTTTAGGCAGCCTGTGCCAGGGCCTCACCACCCTCAAAGCAAGAATTCCTTCCCAGTGTCTAACAGAAGTCTCCCCTCTGTCAGTTATAAGTCATTCTCATTTGTCCTGTCACTACATGCCTTCATGAAAAGCTCCTCTCTAGGTTTCTTATTGGTTTTATTCTGTCTTTGTTTCTCACCATACAAATCTATTTTAATTGGAAATAATTGAATTTCCTTAAGTTGAGTCTATTTTGCCCATGACAGTATTGGTAAATTGTCTCTCTGTCCTAATTTGACCTACAAACATTTTCATCTTATGCTCTTCCCCCATTCTGTTGAGAAGGAGGGTGAGGGAGCAGCTGGGTGGGCATCTGGCAGCTAGACAAGACCTAGGACAGACCACCACAGACAGATTGCTACTGTTGATTCAGAGAAAAAAAGGACCTTAGATCCATAGAAAGCAAAAGGTAGCAGAAGACAGCTTAAATGCTAACAACAGTGTGAAAATTTTCTACCTGCACAGATATGTGACCCCAAATATCCTTATCACCCCACTACCCTGAGGCAAGCAACGCATGAGATGTCGATCTCTGTTGCTGATGTTCCAGTAGCAGTACTTCAAAAAAGCCTTGGTTTTTTTGAAGGAGGGTATGTTCAGATTTGACATATAGGAAGACTATAGAATCACACAGCCTAGGAATAAAGAAAAGTATGAAAACTTCCTCATGAACAACTTCATTTTAACATGTGTACTATGTCTTTCAAAAATGGAAATTTAATCAACACTCTGTAATGTGCTGTGAATTTCAGTTAAAAGCTGTGGTTTACATTTCATTTATTCTGGTTTGTTTTTTTAATTTGGTGGCATTTTTATGCAAGAATTAAATGGAGCTATGCTAAGGGTACGGTGCCAGTATGTCCTTTTGGTCAGTTTGCTTCTCTAAGGCTGTTTAAACAATATTTTATATAAAATTATGGTCATCAGGTACGTTACTACTCTTGAATGCAAATTTCAAAGCACTTAACATTTGTCTTGCTTTAGAATTCACTAATAAAGCTCCAACTGATATCAGTATCAGCAGGGCTAGGACAGGGCTAGCTGAGGTTTAAAATGTCTATTCTTACTTATCCAGAAGTTAATCTTCTATCACAGTGTACAGCAATTAATATTGACAGAAGAAATACCTGTTCTAAAGGATAAATGGATAATTCTGTTAGGCCTGGTTCACTTCCAGAGACCACTGCCTCTCACCTTTGAAATGCAGCACCAGAGTGGTGGAGGAGGCAGGAATGCCTCACCTGGCTGAATGACCTCCAGTCGCAGAGGCTGGGGGTGTGGGGAAGGAGGGGACAAGCTCCAGAGCTGCCACTCTGCAGGCAATTTTAACATGCATCAAAAAACATTAAGAACAATTTGAAAAGCAAGTCACTGATCCTGAAAGTTAGGCCCATAATTAACTTTATTGCCAGTAATTGCATTAGAATGTTATTAATGTGAAATTGTACCTAAGGTAGGAACATGTACAAGTCTTTGAGGACCTGGATGCTCCCCAGAAGAAACAAGTATTTTTCCTTTGTTCCTCACTATATATAATTCAGACAAAAAGCTAATTGCTCTAGGAAAAAACAACCAACAGAACAATCCAGCAGCCTTTATAAGCGCAGCCCTTTATAAAAATGCAAATTGGAATTCCACTGCTTATGTAACCTTTACCTCCCGCTATTAGAATATCTGTTAAGCTTCTGTCTGATGGAATAACTGAAAGGCTTGCTTCTCATTTACTTGTTGTCTGGCTAGCAGTACATACACTTTCATTCATTGTAATTGCTGTGCTAGCTTGCTTTCTGTTTGTTTGATTGTTTGGATTTTTTATCAGGAAAGTATCGCATAGCAATGGAAATTTCAAGCTTCAGAGTCATGCTCAAAGCTTGGAATATTTCTCTTTGAGGTGACGTAGTCCTCAGGAGTTTGCTCCCTAGCTATGAAATGCAAACTCGAGAACTAAAGCACATTGTCAGTTGTTTGGCTCACAGATTTCAGCTTGAGTTTATGCTGTTCCTGGGCAAAAATCATGTTGCATTCTTCACAGACACTGACAAAATAACAGAAGCTTTTGTATTTTATTTGGTGTTTTAATGGATAATTAATCCAGATCACATGTTTTAAAGCAAGGAACCCTTATTTCAGCTATGTACTTGATCTGCTGATAAGTCACTATTCTAACTGGAAAAAAATCAGCCTGCGGTGCTGACCCATACAAACCCCCAAATTTTCTGCCTGCCAAGCTGCATTTCATCCTTTGGTTTTTAAATGTTAGCTATTATATTAATCTGTGTAACACAGAGCTAAGTTTGTCACAAAGCAAACTTTACAAACACTAAAAAAACTGAAACATGCCAGGAAAATTACAATGACATTTCTGAGGGAAAAGTTTCTCTTTGCATATTTTTCTGATTGGCAAAAGGATACAGATGTGTTGAGTGGGCTGGGGCTGAAAAGCTGTGAAACATACACTGGATTCTTTTTTTCTTTCATTTTATGTGGAATAACCCACATAAATTGATGCTAGAAATGTAATTTTGAAAGGGTGATCATAGTTGCAGTGAAGATATTTTGATTAAAGAGCTTGGGATCTATTCCACTGGAGAGATGCAAAACTATCACTAGCTGTATAGGCTACTTTCACATGACAAGCTACTAGAAGGGGCTAAAACAGTGAGAAAAGGCAAAACAACTAATTTGCAGTCAAGTTCCACACTTTGCTAATATGCATCTGTAAAAGGAAAGAACACAAAGGAGGACAGTGAGATAGAGAGGAGGGAAACAAAGAGCGAGAAAGATAACTGCCTGTGAAAGTGCCCTAGGAAACATGCTTTCTCCTCTGTAGTTCCTACTGCAATAGAACTTTGTCTGGGATTTTCTAGATGAAAACATGGCAAGTAGATAAATGTATGCAAACACTGTCTGACAACTCTGAATTGCAAGTCATGCTCTGTAAGATATCAAGGAGGAAAAAAAAAAAAAAAAAAACAACAAGCACAGTTGTTTATCCATTTTAAAATTAGAACACTGTGACCTATTCAAACAATAAAACAAGAGCACAGAGAGTAAATTGCCTAGTTTGTCTGTATGAAATAAATGTAGCTTAGAGCCAGACTCACTAATAGCCAGTGGTGTAAGGGTGTTTCTTAAATATGTAAAAGTTGCAAAATCATATAATAGCACTTTCAAACTAAAAGTTTTTAAATTCTAATATCACTCATTCTCTTATGCATCTAGCATTTTTCAATTTAGCTGTCGATATATCTTTCTTAGCACTGTCAAAGTAAATAGAGCATATCAGTACTTAAAGTTCAAAAGCAGCAGGATGCTTTCTGAGAAATTTGGGTTTTTTGTTCCACATTTGGAGCTTTCTATCATAAAACAGTTCAATTGTCTCTGATATCATCTAGAACCATGAAGTTTTTCACAGCCTAGGACTTATGAACATAAACTTCAAGTCAGAAAACAGGCCAATAAAAAATTTCTTGAAAATACAAAACAAAAACAACCCTTCTGAGAAGTCATGAAAGCACATTCCTTTGTTAACCACCTGCAAGAGCTGAAGAATTCAGTATTTACAACTACAGATGCTTATCTAAAAAAAAAACAAAACCAAAACCAAAACACTCCCCAAAACCCCAAGGACTTGGTAAGTACTGATTTTAGCTCCTCAAACATTCTTGTAAATCACATTTTTTAATTATAGAATCATACAGTCATGGAATAGTTCGGGTTGGAAAGGACCTTAAGATCATCTAGTTCCATCCCACCTGCCGTGGGCAGGGACATCTCCCACTAAACCATGCCACCCAAGGCTCTGTCCAACCAGATGCAAGGCTTTGGGACCTGCTTCCTCAGTGGAGAAGCCAGTGGCATATTTCCCAAAAGCCAGATAATAGCAAATGGCCTTGATATCCTGATGCAGCAAACATAGCACCCTTACCTTTCTTTTTAAATCAACAAGCAAGGTCAATCGAATATTTATAAGAAACTGAGAAACATTTCAGACATTTCTCCCCGCCAGCCTGATTTTCTCAGAGTTGGAAAATACCATGATCACAGGGTTTCGCTTATTCAGGTACGTTCACTCTACATTTAACAATTAAAGCCAGAATTACTCCAGAAGACAGATCCTTCTGATTTCTCCTCCTTGCAGTCAGTTACACTTTGTTGAAATAGTTCTCTGCAAAGAACAGTGCAAGAATGATGAGGTTTTTGGCTTAGCTAGCTCTGCCTCCAGGAAAACACATTGTATTAGAAAACATATTAACCATCAGTTCATGTCCTTGTGTCAGGGAAAGTCAATTATGATTCTGAAATAGCATTTGCAATGTGTTACACTAAAACGTACAGAACTGTCTCCAAAGCCTTTAAACCTGACTTGTTTCCCTGTTACAACAGATGCTAGCTCACATTTAGCAACTTGTTCATTAGCACACTCTCTGATGGGATACATTTTCCATGCAGAAATATGCTAGTGGATCTTCCTTAAATATATGCCCTACACATAGACCAACCTGGTGGAGAACAGTGTGATTTGAAAGTCATCCCCCACTGCCTCTTAGGAGAGCTTTGTAGAGCATCCTGTCTTTTATACCTATATGCCATATATGCTAATTTTTGCTCCTTCTTGTAATGTGTTTCAGAATAAATACATGTGAGATAATGTCATGGGGGTTTCAGTGCTTATTAAGAAGAAGAGGGCTGAGTCTTTCCACATAGTACAGAAACTAGCTGCAGGCGTGGAAACTAGCTTGATTTCATCTGTGCAAATATAATCAGCTATTGTTTCCAAATTGTAATAAGAGTTTCTGCAAATATATTGAACTGCAAGTCTAAATCTCAGTTCGCCGTCAATACTTCTCACAGCTTCAGTGCCAAGGCTGTCTTAATGCCAGTACAGAAAACAAGAGAGAAAGCTACAGCGGTAGCTGAGATAGTCCTGGTTATGAGCTTCTCCACAAAGGCCTAGTAATGAACAGAGAAAGAAGCAGTGTTATTTTTGCAGAGGAACAGAAAGAAGGAGGCAGCCAGGAACTGTGAAAAAGAGAAGGAACTCAGCCATGGCAGCTGTAAGGACTCCAGTACTGTCAATACTTAGTCACTCAGGTGGAAGTCTGAATCAGAGCCCTCCCATCACAGGACAGCTGAAAAGTTATTTTGGAGACAGCCCTAGCAAATTAAGATATTATTCCCCACCAGCCCCCCATCAATTAAACTGCCACAAGAGATTACATTGAAGATAGCCAGGTCATTTTGAGATTCTACTTAAGCTGCTGCTTAAAGATGCTGTGCTCCTTGATTTTGAATTAAAACACACTAGAAACATTCAAACAATCTGTTAACAGTAATTTGAGCAGCATCCAGCTCAGCAGCAGAAATTAAAAACTGTTCCTACTACATTCCAAAATATCTTCTGTAAGCCTTCAAAAATGGATCCACAAAAACTTAACATGCTGAGTGGGAATTATCCCAACAGCAGTACACAGAGCAAGGAGGTGTGTAGTCTTACTAAGGAAGAAAATACACAGGAAAAGAGTATCTCTGATGTCCTGACTCTCTTCAGACACTTCACTTGGTGATGGCAGAAGTGTCTCTGTTACTCTGCGATTCCACACTAGAAATCCCTCCTAAGTCTGGTCACCTTAGACCTTTTCATCAAGTGAGAGCAGGGTTACCCTTTTACTAAAAACACTGCCAGAGAAAAATCTCAAAGAGTAGAGAGCTATTCAAGATGTGAGAGATAAGCATCCAGTTGTCTCTATTGGGTAAGTGAGATAGGATCATAAGATAATGCCCCTCAGAAAGGACCTCACAAGATCAGGTCAGCTCTGAGATCAGATGAGGCTGCTCAGATCTTCATCCAGCTGGAACTTCAAAAGGTCCAAGGATGGAGAGCAAACAACCTCCCTGCACAACCCATTTCACCACTTTACTATACTCATTGTGAAAAAGTGGTATCTTTATGTCCAGTGCGTGTATTTACAGGGAAGGAATAGCAGAAAGCATACACTGTCACCATTGCAGTGAGTACTTCGAAGTGGAAGTGATAACTGTCACCATACGCTACAGAAACCAGTTTAAAAGGTCATGATAAGGCTAGTAAAGTTATTCAGGATACATGAACAAACAAACCCTGGATTTTCAGAGACTGAACAAGGCAGAAACATGATTCAAGAACCATGCTGTTCAGTTCCATCAGTCTAAGAGGCCACTTACAGAGACAGCTCTTCATATGCCTAAGAAGGCATATGTGAAAAATTCTGCTGCCTTTAGATAGTTGCCTTTGGATAATGCTGAGCAGTATTTTCAATATCTAGCTCTTGTGCCTGCCTTCTGGGTCAGTCACTGTGGGTTGTACTCAGACTACTTTCTGTAAGTGCCTTAATAATTGTGATTGCTAAAGTTTCTGCAGAGTAGACACTATGTAGTGTAAGTCTAAGTTCAGCCTTCTCAAAAGGCTTCTAGATTTTCTGTATTATTCTCTGAAAATTTAAAGGCTATTTTCTGTTCATGTATCTTTTGTTCATGGTTCAAAATCTCTGTTCTAAGATGAGGTAAATTTTGCAGATGTAATGAGAAGAACCAGTTTCACAAATCTATGGATTCTTTATGAAAGGGGTACAAAACTGATAACTTTGCTTTTTTTTGCTACACCTGATGTAAATGTGCTGGTAGAAATGTCATTTAGGTACTTAAAACATGAAGTTCAAGAGGAAGCATACCATACCACAAAAGTCTTTCTGGCATCAAGTTTCTCAGCAATTTCTCTCAATGGAATAAATTTTCTCATTCTATGTTTATGCTTCTTTCACAGTGCTGCTTTGATATAGAGGATACTGATGAGGATGGTAAACAATAATTTTTTATTTGCTCAAGGTAAAGAATAAGAAAAAGCTTTCAAGATTTGTAAGTACTATTCACATTTTACAAGTAGGGATTTTAATTCTTTAGAGACATTACATGATTTCCCAAAGTCTCATAATGAGATAATGGTTGAAGCAAGAGCAGAATTACATTACTTCATCCAGTATCCCCAATTCTAACCTCTACTCAGATTTAACTAATATTAGATATTAAAAGTTAACAGGCTCAGAGAGCAATGACCAAGTTCTGGGACAGAATCCAATGAAGATGACTTCATACACAGAAACCATTTCTGAATGAGAAAGGCTCGAGGATGAAGGTGGTGGAGAGACAAGGAAAGGACACAGGTGAAGAAGTATCATCAGTATCTATATTCTTCACCAGACTCCCCCTTTAGGATGTTGCTAGATAAAAGACACTGGGCAAGATGGATCTTCAGCCTGACCAGTACAGCCATTCATAATTTATCTCCAGTATGCATGTGTAAGAAGTACAGAGGATTTGCTAACAGAGGCCACTAAATCACTAACAAAAGAGATAGTGGTGTAGAAATAACACAATAGGAACATTTGGCAGTTGGGAAATTGCAAGAGGCCAACTGTTTGAACTCTTTTGCCTCAGATTCCTCAACTTTTGAAGTTACTATAACAACACACCAGCCCCACAAAAAAACGTTTTCTCTCCTTTTTCATATACGCACAGGACCAAAGTGTTTTACAAAATCTGATCTAATTGCAGAACCTCTGAGCAAAGAATAATGTTGACCAAAGCTGGCACAAGTTGGCAGTCTCACAGAGACAGGGCTGTATTGCACTGCTCAGCCACTTAATTTTCATGTAAGGGGTTTTAGCCTTGCCTTCTAATTCCCTGGATTCTCAACAGCACTGGAGATTTCTACCTAGACAGAGGAATTCACCAACAGACAAGCTTTGGACAATATAGAAGTAGTGTCTTCACCCAATAGCACAGGGAGAGCTTGGAGCTAAGAATGGACCAGAATAACAATTCCATATGGACAAGATTTGCATATTAACAAAAGCATAGGTGGTTGCAGCCATCTTACTTTCAGAGCAGCCAGTGTCAGCCTCTGAGGAATAGAACGTTACTCTACAAATCTGATTACATGTGGCAATGTTTTGCTCCTTAGGGAAATCAAGGAGCTATTGAATGTTTAATCTGATTATTTTACGGTGTTTTAAATGGAGCTCCACTCTTCCAATATTCCAATAAATAGCCTGGATAATCTACTGGAAATGGGAAAGACATGGCACACTACCTACATCAATAAACTGTCTATGGGAGCTGCAGTGAATCGCCAGAATACAAATAGTGTTTTCACTCTTCCTAGCCCTTTCCTAATATCCAGTCTCAGCTATATATTTGTTTAAACTATGTAGCTTGACTAAAATGATAAGCATATAACTCAAAGATGGAAGAGTCACAAAAATACTAGACATAGTTCTGACCTTTTCATGTGATTGTTGATTCTTATACCTGTGACAGTCTTACTTTCTATCATGTAATGTCTTAATCTATTGACCATAAAGAACTTCCACATAACGTATACAGACAAATCAGCTGACATTTGAAAGTGGAATTTGGTACATTTTATTTTTTTATAACAAAACCCTCTGCACATAGTACAGTTTTGCACTGAGGTTAATCTCTAAAAAAGCAGACAAGGGAAGGAACAGGCAATAAAAGAGGATACAGGACTAACATTGTAAAGTTCTTGTGTTTAGAAAAAACATACTATGCTTGTCTCCCACCTAGATACCAATCTACCCTTAGAATTGAAAAATATGTTTCTAAGGCATCTTATTTGATGTCTTACTGATTGTGTTATATATTCAGAGCAGGTAGTCTAAAGCAAAGAATAAAGGCTGCGTAATTTGAACTTTAACTCATACTTCACAGGTCTATGCTTCAGCCTGCAAGAAAAAGCAATTATTGCACTTGAACTAACACCAGGAACAATATAACAAAAGGGGGTCAGGACACACCATTTCGTTGGAGAAAAGATGCACAGTAAAAACATTAAACTAAAAATCATTAATTTTCTTAAAAGCACTGTAATTTCACCTCCCTGACTGAAGAACTGTTCAGAAGCAAAAAGGAACACACTGCCACCACATTAGCTGCTTGAAATCTTAACCCTGAAGTAATTCCAGAATACAGTTTTAAAAAATGATTAAGCGTCTGTGTCTCATTGTCCTCTCCATGTTGTTAATGAAATGCTCTCTTAACAAAGATTTTAAACAATGATAGCTTCAAAACAAAAAGTAAGTGTGATCTGTTCCTCAGCAATGTTAATTTAAAGTGATCCTATACAGTTGTGGTAGCTTCTGGTTTTAACAGTGGCTGCTTTCATTTGAAACAATTGCTGTTCCTTTTGGAACAGGTAAATTGCTCCAGTGAGTGATAAGTTAGTCCTGGTGCTGTGAGACTGGAAGCTGTTCCTTCAATCAAAAGTAAGCTAGTTGGAAATAACTGATTTTATGCCTCACCGAATTTGGTCTTGCCTGAATACAAGACGACAGTATCTAACTGCGTGCTACAGCTCAGGAAAAAGGCCTGATGTGACTGACGTACATAGTCTTAGCCAGACCCAGTGCCTGCTGCTTAACGAGGGCAACAGGGTAAGGGGCAGAAATCTTTCAGCAGCCCGTGCATGCTGTGGAAGCAGCAACTCCAAAGACAGCCCAAGGTTCAATTCTCTGTGTTGAAATAAGCCTCCCCCAGCTACTCTCATGGGGTGTTTTTGTCTTAAAGTTCTGAAATTGAAGCATTTATGGACTATGTAGATATGTAAAGTAATGTAAGATGGGAAAAAAATTTCACTCCAACTAACTCTCCAGCTTGCTCTTATTTTGCATTTTCACCTGTTAATGAAAGAGAGGCTCAAAACACTCAATTGAGTCCTCTGAAAAATCAACTTGAAACCCGAGGCATTTGCTTATGCTTACCCAGGTCTGCCCCACTCTCGCATAAAGCACTGCTTCATTTATTGGACAGACTAATTAGCTCCTAACTTGTGTTGTGTGGAGCTTTGAGAGAAGCAAAGACGTTGAAGAACTGCTAGAGACACATTCCATCAAATGGAAAAGCAGCTGGGGCAGTTCTCATACAAATTCATCTACTGTGGGAAAAGAAAAGTTTAAGCCCATAAATGCAGTATCAGACAGTGCCTGACCTTTGGAACTGTGTGTCAGACTTGGTGGGAAAACAAATATACCATTTGTCATTAACAGGCATCTCTTCAACATGCAAACAACAGGCTATTGTACCACAGAAGAAAGTGATGTCCTCAATATCTTACACTAATCCTCCCGGGGAGGAAGGGGGACACCCTCAAAACCCCCAAGATAATGCTTTAGTTGTTTTATGGTTTTTCAAATGAAATTCACTGTATTTACTTGAGGTTTAGGTTGTAGATTCCAGTAGAGTAAAGGCATGTGTCCTTGCAATATATGAACTTACATATATATGCAAATAACCATCTAAAAGCTCTAGGAGTGAAACAAGAATAGCTAGGACGCAGAGCAATGCTAGGATGAGCCAGGGCAAGAAGAGCATAGAAAAACCATCTGAAAACCAATATTGTATTTCAATTTCTTTCCCTCCCACATTTTAAATTGAAAAATTTATAGCTAATGATCAATGTTACAAATTCTAATTGGATTTGCAGTATTGTTTTGGAAGCTCAAAATACAAATGAATTGCTTAAGACAAAATAGCATAAGAATGAGAATGTTATTTCAGCTGTAATACATCTGTTGAAGCGTGTGTAGACACTAAATTGACTCTTCTCTTTAAAGGACACCTAATGCTATGCTATGCAGGATAACTAATCGTGTTGTATTAGTAATCTAGCATTTCTGATTTTTTTTTTTACCTGCAGCTTGATAAGAAAACTGTATTAAAAAAAGTCATATTAACCAATATGTCCCTGTTGTCTTACCTTAGGAAATAAAGCAGTTTACTTCTGAAATTAAACATAAAATGTAGGCATCTCAAATGATTAGTTGCCTGTACATATAATGGAATGCATGCCTATTTAGAATTCCTGACTGGTTATATATCTGCACTGCAACAGCCATATTAATGAAAAAAAATAAAATCAGAAAGTGACAGCTCTGCAACTGGTCTTATCTTGTGCTTTTTAACTGCAGGCTGGCAAACCTGCTTCATCTAGAACGATCTATAGAGACAGTCTTTCTCATATCCCTCTAAGTTAGACAAAGCAACGCTGATACCCTTAGAGCAGCACTGTTTCTGCAATAAAACACATGGGGAAAATGAACCTTATGTCCAGTTTTTGCAGCGGTAGGAAGGAGAACAAGGGAGATAAAAGTTTGCCTCACTATATAGATGCGATCCACTTAGTGTTCTGTTTTGTGTAACTACAGTATCTGCAGCATCTTGTGTCAGGGGATTCTTTTCTTGGTAATGTTCATTTAGAGGCTTCATATCAAGGCACTGATGTGCTCCATCTGTTTTGAGCATATTGCCACTGTAAATCAGCTTAAAGTGAGTTTGTTCACCCCTCTCAAGATTAGAAGAATTCTCAGTTAGTATAAATCCATAAATTCCTATATGGTCCATTTTTAGGGATGCAAAGCAATTTAGAAAAAAAGCAAAAAGATAACCTCAGGGTGCCAATGATTTGCCTTCTGTATTTTCCAGTAGCTCATAGGTCAGTGGATCTACACATGCAGTCTGCTAGAAAAGATGATGTTAACATATTCTTATTCTTGGTTCCCAGAGATCTGGGGTATCTGAACTACTGTCCTCTGTGAAACTGAATTCTATAAGCCACCCATAAAACAGGGGTTACTTGCTGAGTTTTCATATCTATAACATATCTAATATTTACCCATTTACAAATCTAGTTAAATCACACTGCACAACTATACATATCAAAACTTAATATAAAAATATATCAACAAGTAAAGATTCTACTTTCAATTAAATGAATTACCAGAGTTAATCTTCCACCTTTACCTTTTATACTTTATGGCTTGAATTTAAACCGAGGCTTAAAGCAAAGCACGCCGAAAGAAAATCTGTATGAAATACTATGCTTCCATTCCTATGTACTGAAGAAAGCACACAGAACTCTAAGGAGTGCTCAGACTACAAAGGACAAAGACTACACCTTCGATAGTCTTTTGATAAAGAGCTGGTTCTAAGGTCTGTTTTTAAAACTGTTATTTTTTTTAAGAATGATGAATTATTAAAGACTAGCTAAATTGCTATTGAAGTTTTAGAAACTGAAAAATCTGAACATTTTTTTCTGTTGTCATAAAATTTAAGACTAAAAAACATACATGTGTTTTCACCAATTCAGAAAAGTATTTACTATGTCTTCAGAAAATTATGTTGAAATAAAATAACACTAAGAAAGTGCGTCTGTTGGATTGGTGGATTGGGCAAGTGTGGCACAAAATTGTGCAAATCTTTCATTTCAGGTACCTACCTGCAAACATGGGGTTTATTTTCTAAGTTACAGGGGTTTTAAAGGGGAAAAGGTCCTGTCCACCTCTCAGATTTCTGGTTCATATCAGGCTTGCTCCAAACCCTTTTGATATTCATAAAAGTAAAGCTGAAAGATGTATAATTTTATTCAAGATGAAAATAACAACACTCATTGAAATAGAAAGAAAAATGCACCTGCTCCACACAGTCAAACAAAGCAGAGACATATGTTGTCCTCCCACCAGCTGCAGAAACAGAAGACAAACATTCCTTTCTCAAATCACCAGTCCTTGTGACTGCAAAGGGCAATACTGCAGTCTGCACTTCTAATAGCATGACTTTTTCCTGTTTTACAAGTAAGCAACTTATCTCATTTCAAGCATCTACTATTTAGAGTCTCCAATATAGATTTTCCTTCAAGGAAAATCTACACACACCTACTAAACTGCTGCTAACAGAATTCCAATTTATATTTCAAGACCAGATGACAAAGCATGACAATCTATATTAAAAAAAAGTCCAATTCTCTTCTCAGTTAATCCTCCTTTTATAAATGAGTGTTTACTAGGTTTTTTTAAACCAATTTTGAATTATTCATTTTTAAGTTGACAAGGTTTGTATATTTATTAATATGATTAATGTGATTAAGATGATTAATAACCTACAAAACTTCATATCTCTGGTGGAAAGAATTAGCAGCTAGATATTCAGCAAGAGGCATTCTTAGCTTCCTTCTGAGACCTCAAATTGGAGTTTAAATACTACTTGAGCATTGGGCTGTCTGCACTGGAATAAATTCCATTATAAGCAACAGACTTCACTCTTACAGTATTTTTTCCTCCGCATATTTCTGAATTGACTTTTTCCTCCCCTATACTCATACACCCTTTCTGTAGAACACCTTGCAAAAGACCTCAGAGTCTCTGTTTATACCCATCTCTGAACTAAACTCTAATATTCTAATAGCTTAAACAATGTTGCCATGACATGTTTTATATCCACTGGTACCCCATAAAAACACTGGCTCGAAGTAGAATGAATCAGTATAAACTTCTTGTCCACAGATCTATGCTGGCTTGCATTTGATGTAAATTTGGCCAGCCCTTTCTGTGGTGATACACAAAACTGAATCCAACTGCTGAAACTTGGAGCTGCATAAAATGCACTGACTGCGCAGAGATTCATCACTTCTGAAACTTAACAAGTGCTGTAGTTTAAGCCTCTGAGTTTCAGGTCTGAAGGAATCCCAAAGAATTCACTGAAAAATCCAATATATATGAGATACTCATATTTTCAAATTGGTGGCAAATGCTGCTAACAAAGTTGGTTAGCAGAACTGTCACTCACAGAAAGGCCTGGATTCCCTCAGTCTGTCCAGAATAGCAAAGAGCTCAAACTTGAGTCCCTCAGAGTAACAGCTCCTGCAGCAGGTTCATAACAGGATCATCTCTTGTCATTCTCATTCCACATTAAAATCTGTGGGATTTAATTCTTGTTGCTCTGATTAGCCCTGAGCAAGGAGTCAGCAGTAAAATTCACATGTGAAGAAAGACCAAGTGCAGAACTGATAAACTAGCAAAGTAATGCTTGTATCCTGGCTTTCAGAGTGCACTGACATACCAGCACTTGGACAGCTTCACATGCGTCATACCCACCTTGTTTAGACCACTAGCGTTTGTCAGGCTAGTAGCAGTACCTTCAAAGTAAACTTCTGCTTCAAAATAATATTGAGTAGGACTCACTCCTGAGTTAGAAATTTACGATCTTCTGTGGTTTCATACTTTCTTTAGCAAGGTCAGAGTTTCCAGGAGAAACTAGACTCAATTTCAGACTCCAGAAACTAGACTTCTAATTTTAAGATTAGAATAAATATGACAGTAACGATTCCCCTGGCTTGATTTCCCTGTCCCCCTCTTTGCTATGAGGAATGGCAGACACAGCTGGGGTTGTTCAGCCTGGACAAGACTGGGGAAGCCTTACTGCAGCCTTTCAGTTCTTACAAGATGGGGAGAGACTTCTTAGCAGGACTTGTTGTGAGGAGGGGTAATGGTTTAAAGTAAAGGAGGGAATATTTGGGCTGGGAAAGAGGAAAGATTTCTTAACAATGCGAGTGGTAGAATACTGGCACAGGTTGCCGAGGGAGGTGGTGGATGCGCCATCCCTGGAGACACTGAAGGCCAGGCTGGATATGGTTCTGGGCAACCTGATCTAGTTGAAGATGTCCCAGCTCATTGCAGGGGGGTTGGACTAGATGACCGTTGAAGGTCCTTTCCAACACTAACTATTCTATGATGTGGATGAACAGCTGTAAATGAAGGTTTCTGCTTTGAACAAGTTGGACTCAAAACCTTGAAGTAGTATGTTTCACCAGTTAGCACACAAGAGTTGTGGACTAGCAGCACAGTTTTATTCAGCTGCTATATATCTCAAATCAGTGAAACACAGAGGGAGGATGAAACTAGAACAAATAAAAAAAATAGAAAATCAAGAGAAAAACTGTATAGGAAAGAAGTCTTTGGAAAGAAATTTACTGATATAAGAGTAATATGCACTTGAAAGAAAAATGGGGTTATAAAAATGCTTCAAGATCCTCAGTTAATACAAAATGTCATAGGACTTACAGAAGTGAGTTATGCAGCTGTCCCTATGATTGCTCCATCTCCCGCTCCTTCCCAGTTCCTATTTAGGCTCATGTAACCTTCAGTTGGCCACTGAAAGTGTTTTCCTTGGCAATTTTTCCCTCATAATTTTTCCCTGGCTTAATTACCATAACATTTCTAGATATTATATCCTATATGTAAGTGCATATGTCTGCATACCATTACTTCAAAATAATATATGAAAATCCTGCCATTTTCCATTACAGAAATAACTTTTCAGCTCATTCCTGAGTATGCCCCTTTTGAAACTAGATACATAGACACACTATTTCTTCACTCAGTTCAATGATTTGTGTGAACAATTTCACCATTTTTTTCTTAACTTTGGGAAGAGACATGGAATCAATTTATGCTTTCCACAAATAGCGGCTATTCAGAATATACAAACCAAGAAATGTTGACACATCTGTCTCCAACTTGTAGAGGAAAGGACTATCTGTTCCTTTGTCTTTCTTACTTGAACTCTTATCATACTGTTTATTCTCAGACTTTTTCAACAGCTGACAATGGCAACTAGTGAACGTACTTTGCTATGAAATTCTCAAGGGCTTGCATTATTCTTCTTATACAGCTACAATTTCTTCAAGATCACTGACAGTGTTTTTCTGAATTACATTTAATAATGGTTAATCAGTACAGTGCAAAGTTGATTCCTGCCAGATCAGTTTCTAAAATGGTCTAGCAAGGCATCACAGGCAAGCAAAATCCCTCTAGAAAAGGGTTCCGTAAAAATCAAACTAATCCATTCCTTCTCTCTTCCCCACTCCCCCTTAAATGAAATTACACTTCAGTTTGGCAAAAAAGCAGCACTTTGCAGATCAGCTACTTACAACAGTTCCATTCCCAAAGATTGTGCCTGGATATGTACTGTTGTTACCAAACTATCAATAAAATCCTTGTCCCCTATTATTGAACAAGAACAGTCCTCTACCAAAATGTGACCTTTTTATACCTTGTTCTCAAGAGGACTGCAAATCAAGTTGTCTTTGGAATCAGTTTGGGTTCAAAGTAAAATTTCAAGGAGTGTATTTAAGCAGTACTCTGATTTAAAAAGTTATGGAGAAACAGCATCAAAATCATCTGCAGTATCTGTAGTTCTGATATTATAGCTCGCAGACAAGTACAGACCTAAAAGCTGTAGCTTCATTTATTTAAACTCCAGAAATGAAAATGTAAGCTTTCTTGTAAGAAAAAAAATGATTCGCTGCATTTTCTTCTAGTATGAACGACAGTTTGAAAACAAATGTTATTCAAAGGATGTAATAAACCCAGTTCAGTTCACTGGGGATTTTTTTGCAGGCTCAGAAGAATTGATAGAATTTGTTTCAGCAGAACATAGACCTCCTCTTCACAATGAAGAATTGCAGTTGGAAGGGAGCACTCAATGAATGCCTCCTCAAGACGGCGACTGTGTCTGAATAATTATATGTCATTCTGATCTGCAGTGCCTTGACAAAACAGCTCACAAAAAATCTTGGCCACTCTGGTGCCTTAGCAATCCATTCTTCCTTATGAATAACCCAACAGCACAGAAAATACCTTGCCAATAAAGAAACAGCCCATCTCTCGAATGAAAAAAAAACCCCAACAAACTGCAAATGAAAAGGAAAGCAACACATAACCACAGCACTAATTTTTGTGGTCTTTCATTCTACAAGACATCTCTTTTCAATAGGAAGTTCCTTACCTCAGTTTGAAAAAGCCAAGGAAAACTGCTTCCTTAAAATCTGTCTATTCACTTCATTATCTACTTCTTATTCCCTTATTTTTAATGCTCAGTTTGATAGCCTGTTCTACTCAAAGGAAGAAGCTGTTTCTGGCAGCAACCTGTCTTGCAACTCTGCAGAGCCCAAAACCTATCCTGTCCTGTCATAATAATGACAAAGCATAACAATTTGATGCTGATGGGAAGAGACAAATTCTGTCTACAGGAATATAACTCACTGCAGTATTTTCAAAGAAAGAATCTTGATGCATTTGTTTTATGTGATGAGGCTTTGGCAGTAAGATAAAGTGTTATAATGAACAAAAAGCTCTATTCCCCCTTCCATATACACTGCTTGGTGTTGGGGAAGGGGGAAGCAGAAGAGTCAGGAACAAAGAAGTTGAGTTGAACCTGGAACTTCAAATATCTAGATTATCAGGAGTAACATAAGATGTGTTCCTCCACTCTGAGGTGTTCTGGCACATATAACACAAATTGAGCTCAATTTCCTAAGGGGGAAAAAAAGTTTGACTGCTCAATAAGATGGACATGTCACTTGATAAATGCATTTATTTCTAGTAAACAGTTAACTACATTTTCTGGGAAAGAATGTGAAGAAAAATTATTTTTTCTTTTAAAGTGATTGAACTTGTCCTCTTGCAAACACAAAGTGCATGCAGAAGGTGCAGCATTTGCAATTCTCCCTGACTGGCATTGCCAGAAGTCCAGTAATAGCCTGTCTTGCAGGAGAAGACTACAAACGGAATGCTTATTTTTATCAACAGGCAGGTTAATGCACACTTTGATGGTAACAAGCAGATATGCAGCCAAACAAAAGATGTCTGAGATTTTTGCCTTTCTACTGACAGCAAACCCTTTCTCTCAGCATAACTGGTATGCAGCTGAGATGCCCACATTTTAAATCCTCCAGCTTTCTTTAAATGATTCCCTGTAAAGATTATTTGCTGAATAGCAGCTAAAACTATGTATGCCCTTGGTTTTCACCAGCATAGCAAGTTCTTTGGACTCCAAGTTCTTTAGGGAGAGATCACATCTCAATGGTCTCTATACCTTGATGTAAATTACATACTGAATAATAATTGTTGTATTTCAGAAGAGGTTGTAGTGGATTAAAATCCCTATATTTCAGAAAAGTTATTTTCCTGATTAAATTCCTGTCAACAGTGAAAAACAAGCTTTTGGAGGTTCAAATTATTATCTCAGGAAAACTACAGAAAGGAGAGTGACATCAGTGAAAGGAGTGTAAATTTTCAGAGCCTAGAATAGCTTTATAAAAAAATACCTATATGCACTCAGAAGCAGTTGCTAACTCCTCACAGAATTACGTATTTTCACTCCATTCAGCAGCAGTGATCACAAATTCCAGCATCCTTCCTACCACATTAGTAGGATGAAAGCAGCTCTGAGGACAGTGACAGATGTGCCATTAAAAATGTGAACTCCAGTGCTGGCCCCAGGCTGTTGCAGGGTTGTGGCACTGAGATATCTTCTAAGTGGTTACGCAGCTGGAGGTAGATCTGCACAAAGCAGGTGGGGAAATCAGCTCATCACGCCTGTCAGCAGTTGTTCCAGGTTGCATTTTTACAGCAGAACTCTCCCTCTGCACTGACAAAACCAAAACAAACCCATAAAACTAACACTCATACACACCACCGACACCAAGAAATCTAAAGCACGAAATCTAGTCTGGGTCATCTGCTTTATAAGTCTTTAAGAGATCATTCATGCCATGATCCTACTGCATTGAGATCAGAGTTGAGGCTTTAGGTTTCCTAATTCTTCCATGGATTGTGTATTAACATCCTTTTCACAGAGAAACATTCAAAAAAGATCAACAATTTGCAACAATTACAAAAGAATCAGAAAAGGTCCTGTGAATGCATTACCAGGTGAATTACAACTTACAGTGATGGTACCAAATCAAACACAAATACAATTGTCAGAAATCTGACAGGATTTGTGGGAGAGGAGCTCCGGAGAGTGAGAGGGGAGGATGTTGGTGTTTGGTTTTGACAAGTTGAAGCTTATGGTCTGCTGAGACAATTGCATGGATTACAATTACTGTGACAACAATTACTAACCTAGGAAATGGCTGAAGAAACTTTATCTTACACTAAGGTGCAAATGTTAATGAAAGCTTTCTTCAACTCATCATCTTTGTGACACTCCATGCAATTCTATGCCAAGCCCGTCAAAATCTTGCTTGATACTAAACATACACTTCAGCCATCACTACATTCTGGATTTCAAGTAGTGGTTTTGGCATACCCTTATATAAACCACCAACAGATGCTGCCCTGGGCACATGGTCTGGAATCAAATGTTTGTTTGACTGTTTTGGTGTCTTGCCTGTTAGGCTTCAGGAATTGAGCTGCTTGTATGGCTGCCCTGGGGGTATTAACATAATGACACACTTTCTCAATCTCTTTAGTGGATCCCAAAGCTATTGCTAAGTATTTGAAAAAGGAAATTAAAATTTAACCATTTTACTAATAGCACACAACTAAAGACTGTACATACACTTGTTGAACTGTCTGAAAGCTATTGCATAGTTGTTTGGCTAGTCTCAGGCTCCTGAAAACAAAACCATAGTTGCAGTCTTGCTGCTTTGCCACTGCACATGCTCCTACTGAAATACCAGTAAGAAGAAGACACATTATTAACCATTTTCATTATATATCCACGTATTTTCCAGAAAATACAAGGATTTTTCTGAATTATTTTTTCTCCCCCTCCTCTAATTTTACAAAACACTTAAATTCTTTAGATAACAATTTACTTGATTACAGAGTGGCATTTAGATGTGGGTTCAGGTACTTTGCAGCTCTTAGGAAATTCACAAAACATGACTAGATGCCACAAGAAACAGGCTCCTCTGAATTTCCTCACCCCCTTGGCTTTTACTCTAAGAATGTGTAAATGTGCTGTGAGAACTGTCTCTTTTCTGTGTCAGCATGAACCAGGGTGGGAAGGGGGAGACTAGTGGAAAGCTAGGAGGAATGGAGAAAACAATGACCAAACCTCCCAATAGCAAGCACCTCCAAATAGTTGGATGTATCCAGAATACAGATCCAGAGCTGTAATGGTTCTTACTGTATTTTCTGAACCTTTGAATCTAGGAGCAAAATCTCAGGTCTTAAGCCAATTTTAAGCATTAAGAATGCTTTATTTCAGCTTTGTGCCAGAAGCTAGTCAAAATTAATAGCACTTTTTGCTCATGGCAAAATTTTTTTATTTCATTCCTTTATGAGTGAATTTGCTCTTAATAATTTTCTCTGCAGGCGACAGGAAAGCATTTGTTTCCACAAGGAGCATTTTTTTTTCCTGGGGGTCCCCACAGCTGAATAAAAAAAGTTTTAAAAGAATATAAAAAGTTTTAACAGAAGAATATATATGTTTCTCTCACTGTGAAATACCATCTTTCTTCCCAAGTACTGACAGTCAATGGGTTCTTTCAATTCCATAGCATTTCAAGAACAGCATGAGATTTGTAAAGGCAAGAGAAAACAATACAGAGTAAAAAGTACTGATTAACTTGCAGTGGCTCATTGAGTCGGAATGTGATTCCCTACTGTGCTGCCCTGAAAAATCTTAAATCATCTTTCCCTCCCAGAGGCACCCAGAATAATTTGGCCTCTCAAGGTAACAAAGTTAATTCCTTTAATCCAAAGTCAAAATCTTAAAAAGATTCTTATGGGTAGGTGATCTTGATACACTGCATTTTTAGCTGTAAAATGTAGTTAAAAAATCTACATATACATTACTAAACAGTTGGGTTTGTTTGGGATTTTTTTTCCTTTTTAAGAGAATCAGACACAGCTATTTCTTACAAAATAGCTCACAGGTTTATGCTAAGAAAACACTTTCTAGCTCATCCTGCGTTGCTGCTCCTTTCTTTACTACTGGTTCTAGTTTTAATTGCTAAATGGTATCTAAATGGTGGTGGTGTGGTCATTTTACTCTTCCCATACATGCTTGGGGTTTTTTTAGTACTGATCTAACTCTTATTCATTAAATGAATACATATGGGATATAATCACCACATATATACATATATATATATATGTATATACTACAGGAGGCATATTCATCAGATAAAGGACAGTGAAAGAGTTTTGCAGCACATGAATGGATTTCAGTAGAAAAGGGTACTATGTAATCATGGCCTGTTTATGCAGTTTAAAGTACAGAGATGTAAATATCTAAATTGCTCATCAGGGCCATTAATTCACTCACTTTAAAGAAGCCTCTAATATCACAATCTATCTAATATCTAGGTCCAACAACTATTCCAGGTATGGTAATGGGAACCGGCCACATTATTGCGTTATTCTAAGGCTTAGCTAGATCAAGAGAAAGGACTAACTGTTGTCTTGGGAATATGTGATTAGACCACATATTTCTATCATGCTGTCCTGGGTTCAGCAGTAGCAGTTATTTTTCTCCCTCTTGGTAGCTGGTGCAGTGCTGTGTTTTCGACTTTCAGCCTGGGAACAGCGCTGATAACACCAATGTTTATAGTTACAGCTCTAGAATGTTTGGTTTGAGCAAGGACTTTCTGAGTCTCATGCTCTGCCAGGGAGGAGGGAAGACAGGAGGAAGCAAAGACAGGGTATCTGACCCAAACTGACCAAAGAGGTATTCCATACCACAGCACGTCATGCCCAGGATGGAAAAACTGGGGGCAGAATCCCCGAAGGGTTCAGTTCCCAGCTGGGTCAGGCTTGGTATCGGGTGGTGAGCTGTTGTATTTTCTTTCCTTGTATTTCTCTGTCCTTATTATTATTGATGGTAGCAGTGGCAGTTTGTGTTATACCTTAGTTACTAAACTGTTCTTATGTCACCCTGTGAGAGTTACATTCTTTCAATTCTCCTACCCATCCCTCCGGGAGCTGGGGAGAAGAAGGAGGGGGGAGCGAGTGAGCAAACTGCGTGATTCACGGCTTAAACCACGACAGTTCTTTTTGGTGCCCAACCTGGGGCACAAGGGGTTGAGATAACAGGATTAATAGTCACTCATCACAATGCTGATTTATTGGCTGTCAAAGTTCTTGCTCCTGATCTCACCGGTTCAGCTTATGATACTTTACTTACAGCTGGTATTCGCTATCTTAACATTTTTCAGATAGGGGTTTTGGGTTAAGGTTCTTGCTTTATTGTACTTTGTTGGAATGACTTTTAATACAATAGATTCAGTGATCATGAAACTGACCCGGCTTTTGTTCCCAGTGTGGTCACCCCTTCTATACTTCGGGAGGTATATACAAGAACTGTCTAGTAATTATGCATCCCTTTTCAATCCCTCAGATGGTCAACCTGTGAAGGAGACA
>JAOEHX010072291.1:19352-29841 GCA_025448015.1 Bolborhynchus lineola | reverse complement strand
TTACAGCAATTTTTAAAGAGATACCTACAACTATGGCTCTAAAACAGCAATAAAACAAGGCATACATATATATCACAAATTTTGGTCATACAAGGAATAAGTCACCCAATTCCATATTTGTCTTTTAATTGACACGGATCACATTTTCATATCTCACAAAGGTTGCGGCTTCAGTCTCTGATGAGCAGGTTCCCAGATGGAGCGGAAGAGCTGATTTTACTTCAGCTCCTGTGATAAGGAATAATTCCTGTCAACAAGATGTGAGTGACCAATGTGATGACTATCAGAGGGGCCCAACTTCCAGCCACGTAGAGGTAGGGGACAATCAGATTTACTGGACTGTGTGAATCAAATGGCCTGGCACATGAGTCCCACAGAAGTATAAGGCTCTAGTAGACACCGTTGTACAGTGTATCCTGATGCCATCAAGCTGTTGAGGGGTGGAACCCATTTGTATTTCCACAGTGACAGGAGGATCCCAAGAGTTGACTGTACTGGAGACTGAAATCAGCCTGACAGGGAGGATATGGCAAAAACACCCCATTGTTTTTGGTCCAAAGGGTCCATGCATCCTTGGCATAGATTACCTCAGGAGAGGGTACTTCAAAGACCCAAAAGGGTACCGATGGGCTTTTGGTATTGGTGCTTTGGAGAGAGAGGAAACTGAGCAGCTGTCCACCCTGCCTGGTCTCTCAGAGGATCCTTCTGTTGTGGGGTTGCTGGTTGAAGAACAACAAGTGCCAATCGCGACCACAACAGTGCACTGGTGGCAATATTGCACCAACCGAGACCCCCTGATTCCCATCCGTAAGCTGATCCGTAGGTTGGAGAGTCAAGGAGTGATCAATAGGACCCGCTCACCCTTTAATAGCCCCATATATGTGCCTATACTAGAAGCTGTTACAGTCAGGATCCTTGAAGCATCACCCCAAAGAAACAACATTCCCTATCAACTGGGAGCACTCTCATGATTTTCAGTATTTATTGCCTTGTTTTGGTAGAAATAGTTGAAATTTCCACCAGATTCTTCCAAAAAATAACATATTGCTACTTTAGTTCCTTCATTACTGGTGTCATTAATCAAGGTGGGGAAAAAAACACAAGGTGGTTCCATGACAGTTTTCATGCATGCTACCATACTTGGGTTTTCTTTTCTATTTTTTTTTTTTTCCTTTTATTTGGTTCTTGATAACATGCTACGTATTCCTATATATTCCTTTGGAAAATGCCATCAGAGTAACTGTTTCTCCAAATCATAGAATCATAGAATAGTCAGAGTTGGAAAGGACCTTAAGATCATCTAGTTCCAACCCTCCTGCCATGTGCGGGGACATCTCACACTAAACCATGCCAGCCAAGGCTCTGTCCAACCCGGCCTTGAACACCGCCAGCGATGGAGCATTCACAGCTTCCTTGGCCAACCCATTCCAGTGCCTCACCACCCTCACAGTAAAGAATTTCTTCCTCATATCCAATCTAAACTTCCCCTGTTTAAGTTTTAACCCATTACCCCTTGTCCTATCACTACAGTTCCTAATGAAGAGTCCCTCCTCAGCATCCCTATAGGCCCCCTTCAGATACTGGAAGTCTCCTATGAGGTCTCCATGCAGTCTTCTCTTCTCCAGGCTGAACAGCCTCAACTTTCTCAGTCTGTCATCTGTATTTATTACTTTTTCTTCTATAACTGTCCCTTCTTTTTCCCTACTTGTAGTATTCCCTTCCTTCTCTTCATTCACTGCAGTTGACTTCACTCTCTTTTCCAGGCATTTGGATTTTGAGGAGCTTAATGCCAGCTCCTTTTTTGTTTCATCTGGTAGATGCTCATAGTGTGTTATTTTTAAACTTGTGCTTTTGTCAGTACATCTCTGCATTTTGCCATTCAAATCCTACCGTTTTGCTACCGGATGATTCTAAATTATTCAGCTGATGCATAAAGACATTCCAAAGGTTTTCTTTGAATTCTCTACAGGATGCACAGAAGAGAATGAAAACCACAATAAAGTAACAAACATCCATCTGGGTATCTCCATCTACTTTCCTGCAAGGCAGAGAGGACCTTTGATAGATTTTTCCACTTGTCATTCTTCCCCCATCCAGACTCCATTCTCTTTCCATTTGAAACTCATAAACAAAACCTTACAAGCACTTTGCAATCTGTCCTGACCTACATTCCCTGGTCAAGAACATCTTTCTCCAGTTCCAAACTCCACCATCCCAGAGTTGGGTTTATCCACAGCAAAGGCTTAATGTTAGGCAGTAGAGGTGCAGACTTCAGTGATCAAATCCTGCCATTTCTCATTTGGCCCTCATTGCCACCTTATCAAGCCTTACAAAAATTTTTTATATATTGAGACTTCCGCTATTTTATTTTTCATAGCTTCTGGATCTATAACTCATACAGCAATCACAGAAACTTGTTTTAGGTCTCAAAATGTCTGTTTGCATACACACGCATATGTATACAAACATATATAAACATACGTGTATACAAACATATATATACATGGACATACTTGCTGTTACAGCACTAATAACTACACAGTGACCTTATACTGTCTTATTATTCTTGTGATGGAAATGTCCAGCTCTGCAGCTCTTCCTCATATGTCAAGTACCATCTCTCATGGTGGGCCTAGTCTTACTAATTTCAGTAGGTGCACTCACAGGATAATACTTCACAAACAAAGGTCTAGAAATCAGGCACAAAAATAACATAACACTAATTAAGCCCAAATGCTAAATAATGAAAGGAGCTTCTGAAGTTAGCTGTCATTAGCTGTACCAGGAGAGAGAAATGACAAACTGCTGTCTTGGGAATGTGACATTAAAGCAGAAAAATATTAAATTAAACATTGTTGTGCTTTGGTAAATGTCAACAACTACCTCAACGAGAGAGTGACAAGCCTCTGGCAGAGGGACTCAGAATAAAAGAATGGATTTCAAAAAGAATTCATTTTATTCTTTAAAAGGAACTCCCTGCACAAATAACAAAGGATGACAGACAGAACGGAGATTAGGAACAGCCTTTTGAAAAACCTATCATCCTAGGAAATCAATAGGAAATCATTCACTAATAAATGATAGCATCTGCTATCATGGGATTTACTGTTATTGTACAACCTTCATTCCTGATTTCATTAAAAACAAAAATATTTAGCACTGTGGAAAGACATAGAAGCAATGTTAAAGGACTGTGCTTCACCCTCCATAAATAAAAAAATAACTTCCTATACAAACATATCTCAAAACTCAGGGTCATCTCAAAGAAAAAGTCAGTAATAACACAGTAGGCTTTAAGATTACTATTATCACAAGGCAATCAATCTGGTTCCTGTTCTGCGTCAGATTCTGTACAAGTACTTCATATACATAAAAGAACACCCACATATATATGTCAGCACTGGATACATGAGGCATGCATTGCACCTTAGCCAGTTCAGGTATCTTTTGTACAAGTAGCAGCTCACCCAGAATGATAAGCACAAATTCTCTAACTTATTCCATTAAGTTCAAATCAGAACTCACAGCTAATCCCTTTAAGATACTGAAGCCTCAACAGAACATCAGATTTTTCGACCTTGGTATCAACTTTTCCTGGCTGTATATCTAAAGTGACATCCATGAATCTGTAAAACCTACTGAGCTTGAATCTAATAATCCAAAATTACTCAATGAATTGCTAGCTTGTCATTTTACTCTGCATTTACACAAAATCTGCCTATGGTTTACAACTTTCTAATTAGCTAAACTGACTTTTATAAACCAATTTTTGGAACTGGGAAAAAAGGGTGTTTAGCCAGAAATAAGTTCTGAAGATATATATCTGAATGGCACCTATAAGTAGTCCCAGTGTGCCACATGTGCCTTTTGTGTCACACAGTTTTATGAGACACTGCTGTTTGTATCACATGCAGGTCAGAAACCAGCATAATAAAAAGACTTGAGAGAAAATGATTAATTATCTGTAAACAGAAATTTTATCTTCACTACAGCTGTCAGTGTTTTTGTACACATATGCACATACAAAACCACAATGATATCAGTTAGAGAAATAAACTTGAAAAAAAAAAAGAAGAATTTCAAAGTGTGGATGCATCTAAAAGTTGTAATTTACAAAAAGCATTTCCCACTTACATATTATCTTGAATAATGGCTTTTTTTTCAACTTATACTTGAGATACCAGATAATGTCATGTTAAAATACAAAGTAATTTATTATTTTCATACCACTGAACCAAGACTGTTCTTGCAGTGATATGAAATTAGGTTTTAATTTTTCACATTAGCTAGTAGATCTTTCGATCTTTCAGCAAGCTGAAGATGAAATGAGGAATGTTAGGGTTAGCATGCACAAATGTTAGCTTTCACCCATTAGGCAATAGTGACCAAGTAGAAAGTTCTGCCAATGCAAAGCATTTTGTGAGCACTAACTAGTCCACTTCACATAAAATTATCTAATTTTTATGTGCTTTCATTAACACCACAGATTTATTGAGGTATTTTTTCTTTCATTGTATTAGGAAGAAGCCCCATGACAATATCCAGTGTGGGATCTGCAGGGAGAGTGTCAAAGAGGTGACAAATAGCCCTATGTGCAGTACCTTCAATATTATCAACCTATGAGGATGTTTCTATATGCCACCTCACGTAAGAGCAAATAGCCTTATTTATTCAGCCTAGAGTTAGCTTAGGCTATACATATCAATATATCTGCTTTTGTTTCCTTGGGCTATCTCCTTTGGTGGCAAGTACAAAGCATGAACTGAGACAGATGAATCACAAGTGGTAGCCCGTTACATTACAAAATACATATCTCATACACAAAACCTTGTAAAAGGAATGTCACACTAAATGCAAGGTATCGTCAGCTAAATAGCATTGTCATTGCTAATTTGGCAGGCAGATAGCTTTAATGAAGTTGAAAGAAAAATCCTTATCTCCTGGTGTAGCTGAAAACTATAAACTGAGAAACAGTTCTTTAATCTGAAATTAGATTTGTTACATAAATCCATACGGAATACTAAAGGGTTTCTACTTATTCTCTATTAGTTCTCTTACATCAGCCTTATTAGTGACCCCTTATAATGGAAAAATTGCAATGTCAGTGTTATAATCAAAGGCTAAGGCCTCAAAAAATATCCTGCTTCCTAAGATGCCACTGATTTTAGTTTTGATTCTCCATTTGATTCTTTTTCTCATGAATAATAATCTGCTTGCTGAGTAAGACCTTCTCTTGCCTTTTCAAATTCCAGAGGCTTTTTGCTAATTACAGCTTTCACCACAATGAGAAATGAATTCACACTCTCAAGACCATCATCATGTGTCCTGAGAAGGAAGGATCAAAAGTTAGTTCCGGCTCATTACCTAACTAGAAATTCAACTTAGAATAAAAGGAACCAGACAGAGAAGGCGAGTGGAGGAGAGGGAAGGGATAAAAATTCCCACATTGCCAGCCCACAGTGTTAGGCCAAGCCAGAATACTTTAGCAGAAGGCTCGATGAGAAATACTTGCCCCCTGTGTGCATGCTGATGATAATAAAGCTCTCAGATTCACACAAATTCAAAAAGCTTATGCTGGTTCCCTTTGAACCAAACATCTGACAAAATCAGCAGCGTATCTCTTAAGTGAAAGGAAAATTTTTGCAAATAATGAAACAGTTCTGCTTGAACAGTTTATCTGCTCTGGGAAATGCAACCTGAACTGTTCCCTGTTGTCCTTGAATACTATGGTCAAAAAAGTGTTATCCCTTCTTACACTATATCAAATCATAAGCTTTAAAAAATGAAGTGTTCCTGTGGATGAAAATAACATCTTAAAATGTCATTAGACTGTCTCCTGATTTCTTTAGTAAATCTTATGAGAAGATGAGAAAATTATTTAAAGAATCAGTGGCAATTTTTCAAGAATGTTCAGATCTGAAACTCAGTTAAATTATCTCAGGTGATCATTTTCTTAGTAGGTTATGAAGAGACCTTTTTCATTGCTATCCCTAATCCATACATTTATATTCATAGAAAGATCAAGTGACAGGGCAAAAGTTCCTCCTACCTGCTTTGACAGAGGATAACAGACAAAGCAATTTAAAATCTGCAGGAATGGTTGAAGAGGATGTGTACAACTATCTTCCCTGGTAGAGTACTGCCAGACAGAAAAGACCTGTGTGTAGTAGCAAGGTTTTGCACTTTGTTGAGGCTCAGACAGAAGACTGTTCGATTTCTATCTATTGCTGTGTGCATTAAGAGGCATCAATAAGTTGGTTACAGGCAAAATCCTAGAACCAACTGGAAATTCAACCTAAAAAGAATAAGCAAGGAACAATTACACAGCCCATCTCCTGCTATCACCTAACACATGCAAAGATACCTATCATAATTCTCCAACATCTTGCCAGGTCCTTCAAAGCTCAGAGAGCTTTGAGCAAGCAGCACAAATATCTCATGATTTTTCATACCAAATATCTTCTTTCAATCTTTTGAAGAAAGATTAAGTCTCATAAAGTTCTCATAATTCCTATTACAATCTGAAATCTTTTTACACATTTATACCTTTCCAATGGTAAGATGTTCAGAAGTGAATGACTTGTGCAGTAAGATCACACTGGTATACCGCATAAGAGGAAAAATTTATACCTTTCCAATAGTAAGATGTTCAGAAGCGAATGACTTGTGCAGTAAGATCACACTGGTATACCGCATAAGAGGAAAAATTACTTCTCTCATGGAACTTCTGTGATTAGTGGAGAAGAGAAGGCTCAGGGAAGAATTTAGAGCTGCTTCAAGTACCTCAAGGGGGCCTACAATAAATCTGGAGAGGGGCTTTTAATGAAGGAATGTAGTGACAAGGGGGAATGGCTTTAAATTGACAAAGGGGAGATTTAGATGAGACATGAGGAAGTTCTTCCCTAGGAGGGTAGTGAAGCACTTGCACAGATTGCCCAGAGAAGCTGTGGCTGCACCATCCCTGGCAGTGTTCAAGGCGAGACTGGATGGGGCTTGGAGCAATCTGGTCTAGTGGAAGGTGTTCTGTCCCTGTGTGTGGCAGGGGTTTGGAACTGGATGATCTCTAAGGTGCCTTCCAACCCAAACCATCCCATGAGTCTACATACAAGAATGTAGAAGACCTACCAGAAGGTAGGTAGACCTTTCTTTGTGATTATAGTATATTCTTAACTCATACTTTGATGAGTAATCTAGGGTAATCTGCTCTGACTGATCTAGTGTAATCTCTAAACTGGGCTCTAGCCAATTATTGGTATTTGGTTTCCTAAGTACAGCATTTTGCAGCAGCCTTTTCAAGCCATTTAAAGCCATTTCCTCAATTTATTATATTTGAGCAATAATCCAAGACATCAGTAAACATATTATACCTAGAACAGATTTCATATATTTGATTTTATTAGACTAGCTAGGATAGCTATAGCTAGAATAGTTTTAATAATGCTATAATTACAATTCAGTACTTGGAATAATTCAATAAATAGTAGTTGAAAGAATAATTCAATAAACGAATAAAAAGAATATTAGTGTAACAAAAAAATAAAGAGTAACTTTTCAGTACCTGCAGCTGAGCATGGTGACCTCTAGCAATGCACATGATTTGAAGCCCTTAATGTGATGCAGTTGAATAAGAGCTCCAAACAGGCAAACCAGCTGATTCCTGAATGATACATGATTTGAGGGACCTCTTAAGGGCATTCTGAAGCAAACTGGGATCCCATGACAGCCTGGGGGTGTTCTGACACAGGCACCCCAGTTTAGTCCTCTGGATTGAGCAGAATAAACTATATCACACAATGAGACAAATGCCATCCAACATTTTCACTGGTGACATTGGGGAAGATTCTCTAGAGTTGTTCAAACTGCCTCTTTCTTGCCTGTGCTGTTTAAAACAAGTGAGACAAATCAGAAATAGGACAGCAAAAGGAGAAAAAGAGAAAGGTAACGTAAAATATTATTTTAACTGTAAAGTATTTGAGACTATTTTTTTTTTCTTTGTTAAACATAATGGCTGCATGGGCTTTTCTGGTTATCTCTCATTAAAGTATTATGACAATTTGGCACAGCAATGACTGGTAAGTGCTGTCTGTACTTTTCTTGTGTACCCCTACACAGAGAATGAGAAATCATACCTCTTTTTTCCTACATTTCTACATAAGCTCAAAGCCTTAAGAGTAACTTTACCTTGGAAAGTGGTAAATAAAACTCAAATTTCAGACATGGACTGGCTTATTAACAGGACTTTATCTTTACTAGCAGACTCCTTTTAAGCCTTTAAAGCTGGACTAAAAATTCTGGGTTTGCTCCAAGATCCACAGAAAACCACCTGTTGCTACCAGTGTGACTGAAGTCTCCCTGCACAGAACTTACTGCCGTTCCTTCCAGTAAGAGCAGAAATCACCCAGCAACATGTCGAGCTTTTGACATCTGTTTAAGCTATGTAAAAGCACAGGCTCTTTCCATATTTTGAACTAGTTACCTAACATACTTCACCTATTATACATTAACTCCTTGCCACTGTTCGCGCACCTATGAATTTGTATAAATATTCCTAAACACCTCACTGATTTTCAGATTATCAAAGGTTTGTAATCCTCATTACTTGCACCTTTTTGGAAAGCACTGATTTTCTGGCAGAGAAAGAAGATGAAAGAAGCCTGGTAAAGCAGATGGTGCCTGCAAATCTCAAAATCAGGTTTTTCTCATGAAACAGGTGTCTATCAGCATGGGGACTATGCTACAATGCAGCTTTGCAATGTGCTTTACCACCCTAGCAATTTCCAATTGGCTGTTAGTTTCGCTTAGTTCTTTGAAACGCACAGCCATGCTGAGCTAAGCAGGCTTGGCAAAGGGACAGGAAAGGTTGGGACACAAGTGATAAACTGTCTGTTTAAGGGACTGCCCTCAGGACTTGGGAGCCCCTGCACAGGCTGCTTATTAGGAGCCCCTTTAAGTCAAGAAAAATAAACACACTTGCAGAGGGCATCCCAACATGACAAGTGGAGGGAGGCCATTGTTCAAGTACATGCAGCTCAAACACGTGGCAACAGAGCACTGGATCCTCTGAGCAAGTACCATGTGTTTTAGCAGCAGTTTTTTAGCTACGTGAGCTGGGAGAGGAGCTGGTTAGTATAAGAAATAGGAAAAAAAAAAGTGTTTGCTTCTCATGAGGGACATTAGACTCATTTTACCATACATGGCAGATTCTCACTGCCAAAAACTGTGTTGGAGAGATAAAAGACAACAACAATATAGAAAGATAAGAAATAAAGGTAAAAGTACACTTTTCCGATATATTTTTTAAATTGATACTTCCAGCCATACTTAGAAACTATAAAGAGAATGGCAAAAAGTCTGATATAAAGAATAATTTCATACGTTAAGAAGTAAATTCATGACAACCACAGGTGTTGCAGCAGCTGAATCATATGTCTTTCGTTAGGCTTTAAATACCCTGAGTATTTCTGCTGTTACAAATGCAGGTTATTTATAACGTTTCCATGGATTCTTTTTGCACAGCTCTAGCTCACTGCTCTTCTTGGACTTAAATATTACAAGTTTCCGGCATCTTCCCATAAGTGTAACACAAACCTTGAGGAAATGAGGAACTGTTCCTGTGGGTTCCTTTACTATGTGCAAGTATAACCTAGTAACTACAGAATCACCACACTTGGAAAATGTCATGCTACTCCTCCTAATACTTACATAGCAGCAATCTTGTCCAAAAAATAGATACTTCTGCTGAAGGAAATCATTGGATATCTCTGAATATTTACATAGCAGCAATCTTTTCCAACAAATGGATACTTCTGCTGAAGGAAATCATAGGATAACTCTGAATTTTTATACAGCAGCAATCTTTTCCAAAAAACGGATACTCCTCCTGAGGGAAGTCATAAGATTATTCATCTCTCAAACTGAATGAGACCATTCCAATGCCTACATTTGTTTTTTTTTTTTTTTTCCCAAACATTATAAATTTTTCTCCCTTTCCAGAATGCTATCCTAAAGATAAGCATTTAGGGACGTAAGTTGGAAAGCAGTGTCAACTGTAATGACACAGGTGAATTCACAGGCTGTAAGAAAGGTCTACTCAATTTCTGGAAAGGTTCAGTGGGTGATTTTACCACAGTCTCCTTGAGCATGGCCTGGAAAAAACAGTGTACTTATTCCACAATCAAAGTTGCCATTTCACTATGTTTGCTCAAAAGTAATTTCCTGCTTTGTTTTATTCAAGTTGCCGTTTTGAGGGGCAATTTTTCAGCATAACTCTTTGAAAGAATAAAAATGGTCTCATACACATGTATCTGTTCTCTCTTTTTCTATTGTGTTTTTTTCTACTGTGACAAGAAAACTAATTAAAATAACTGATTCCTTCAAAAGGGAGATATGACCCGGGCTCGGTCCGGGAGCTGTGCTCCGGCTGCCCCGGCGGTGGTCAGTGCGGGCACCGAGACAGAGCCGATGAGAGGGGAGGATGCGGTGCGGAGCT
>JAOEHX010072290.1:0-13914 GCA_025448015.1 Bolborhynchus lineola | reverse complement strand
ATTGGTGTTATCAGCACTGCTCCCAGGCTGAAAGTCAAAAACACAGTGCTGCACCAGCTACTGAGAAGGAGAAAAAAATGACTGCTACTGCTGAACCCATGACTCCATCACAATCAGCAGGCAGGTCTCAGGGGTACCCAAAGGCCATTCAAAACCTTCAGAACTCTCAAACGACACTGCTGTACTTGTCACTGGGGCTGGCATAGCTGCTGTGCTTGCTGGCCCTCTCGCCAACAGCTGTTCTTTGTCTGAGTCTGGATCTTCCTCCTCTGCCTTGCTGGGAAGTGCTGCGTGGTCTCCTGCATCCTCCCGGGGCTCCAACTCATGGGGCTCGGGGAGCAGGTGCCGGGGGATGCGTCCAGCTGCCACGGGGCTGGGCTCAGCCTTGGGGCTTGGCTTCGATGCCTCCTTCGGCGCCAGTGGCAGCCACTTTCTCCCAGCCTCCTGGTCTCCGGGGCTGAGCTCCCGGACCGTTTCAGCCGTTGCCGGTTCACAGGGCCGCTTCCTGCTCTGCTTCCCACAGCCCCACTTTGAGCTCCAAAAAAAACCCACCGTGCTTTAAGGCCAGTCAGCCACGCAGTTTGCTTATTCACTCCCCCCTCTTTCTTCTCCCCTGCTCCCGGGGAGGGATGGGGAGGAGAATCGAAAGAATGCAACTCCCACAGCTTTAGAACAGTTCGGTAACTAATGTGTAACACAAACCAGTGCTTCTACCACCAAAAATAATGACCAAGGAAATGCAAGGGAAGAAAATACAACCGCTCACCACCCGATACCAAGCCCAACCCAGCAGCGAACCCCACCCTTCTGGGTCTCTTCCCTCCTTTTTTTCACCCTGGGCATGATGTGCTGTGGTATGGAATACCTCTTTGGCTAGTTTGGGTCAGGTGTCCTGTCTTTGCTTCCTCCAGGCATCCACTCCTCCCTGACAGAGCATGAGGCTCAGAAAGTCCTTGGTAAGGCAAAATATTTGAGCAGTAGCTAAAAACTTTGGTGTTCTCAGCGCTGTTCCCACGTCAAAAGTCAAAAACCCATGACAAAAGAGCAGTTGGTCATAAAGGATGATAGCCTTCAGAAAGAAGTAAAGTCTGTGGTAATGGCAAATTTCACCAATTTCACTGATCACCCTCCGCATATATGTTTCTAATAGAGTAATGCAAAGGAAAAGCAGTTAAGATACAGAAAATATTCTACATTTTTAAAATATATTTATTCCTACTAAAAGTAAAAAATTATCATAAGTAGATGCCAAACTAGGTATATCACCCCAAAAAACATCAGCTGAACTTAGAAAAGTGAATCTGTGTGTTTGCATCACTGAAGGATGACTAAGGTTAGATGCTGGAGAGGTGGACAACTATATTTGCATTTCTTTCTTAATAAACTTTGAAATTAAACTTTTCAGCTTCTTTACTTTTGGAACATTTTTTTCTGGGGCTCAAACAAATCAGTGCCATGCCCTACCATCTCCATTCTCAACTGTGAGGGTGGTGAGGCACTTGAACAGGTTGCCCAAAGAAGTGGTAAATGCTACATCCCCGGAAATGTTCAAGGCCAGGTTGGATGGGACCTTGGCCAGTATGTTCTAGTGTGATGTGGCCCTGTCTATGACAGGGGGGTTGCAATTACGTGATCTTAAGGTTCTTTCTAAACCATTCTATGATTCTCAATGTGTATCTCTCTGACGTGCAGTTCTTTTCAGGGTATGTTAAATTGCATTGCAACTCCAGGTTACAAGGCAATTCCTCTTTAGAACTTTAAATGTGATATGCAGACAAGTGCAGAACAAGGAGAAAGAAAACATGAAGGTGTTCAGATTACTAAATTCATGACATTGGTTAGACCGTCTGTGTGCTTCTTAGGTGCCATATAGAGGAGCTTGCAAGGTGACTTCATAAAAAATTGGGGAATAATCTTCTGTGATGATTTGTTAGCTTTCTTTTACTCATAGTCTCCTACTTGTTTTTTCTTCATTTTTCTGAAATATAGCTGTAATTAAAAAAAAGTAATCAAAATACAGAATTTTATGCCAAGAGAAATGTGTCACACAATGAGCGTTTTCAGGTGTGGTTCAATAGGCTCAGTAGGATTACACATAAATATTTCAGGTACTAACTTTCAACATTTTAATGAAAAATAATTTATGTCAGACATTACAAAGTAATGTAGTAAAGGTGTTTCATAATTTCAGTAATTCTCAAAAAGTACTAAGAAGGTGTAATTTTAATACAACCAAGTACATGGCTTTTTTTTTTCTAGAAACTTTCTATACAAAGTATCCAAGTCAAGCTTTAATCTTTCAAAATTGTTCATTGTAAAGCTACTTTTTATGATGATAGTCATAATGTAAATAGACAGTTGATTTACTGTTGCTATCCCTGTTGATTTAAGAGTATCATAATGATATGCATGATTTTACTGAAAATTTCTAACTAGGAAAATTATAATACTCTCAGGTAGGTAAAAGTATTCATTAAATTAATTGTCCAACTTACAATTTGCATTGGAAGCTAATTAATTCTTAAATGGATACCCTTTGTTCAGCACCTCTGCAGATATCTCATCCAAGTTTTTCTCACAGTGATGATGCCTGCAAAGAAAATGAGTTAGACAGGCAGTTAAACTAGTACAGAGATCATTTGGGCACCCACTTGAATTGTCTGGGCAACTCTAACAAGCATGATCTTGAATTTCAAATTTTTACGAGCACTCCATGGATTTAAATATTTCAAAGATGTATTATAATAAACTCACTCAGAAAACCAGTTTCTTGACCAATGTTACAGATATTCAGTTCATGAGGTTACTTATTTAAATACAAAGTTTTATCTTTAGTTGATAGTTGCCTGTTGTACATCCACCTTCAGGTGCCGGTCCTGCTTTTGGTTTTTAAAAACAGAAAAAAATAGCTCAAATTTTCACTGAAAGTGCTTTCCACTAGGAGTATTTAATTCTTTACATTTTCTCAGTGTTGTAATATGGTATTTATTAGCTAGTTGGTAAGAAGTTTGAATTATATGAAAAATTAGGAACACTTTTCCTGTAATTTTACTTTATTATATAGTTGCAGAACTCATTGTCATGTACTGAAGGAGATATTGAGCTAATTACATTTCTTTTTGCACTCATCAAATGATATGATTTAAAAACAATTAAATTTGTGGACTGCTGTATACAATTAACAGGCTATATGAAAGAAGGATATTGCCCCTGCAGATGTCTGAGATAGATAGACTAATGTGAAAATTCAGAAGGGACAGACCACACTAAAAATAAGCAATATAATTCCAAGAATAATTTCAGAACTTTTTATGTGGCTTCATATAATGCAGTGTAGTTTACATTATTTATATTCTGTACAATGTTTAAAGTATCTATTAGAGATATCCTTCACTTCTGTTTATCAGATTATTTAAACTCCAGTTTGATGAAAGGGAGTGTCCTGGGTTCAGCAGTAACAGTCATTTTTCTCCTTCTTAGTAGCTGGAGCAGTGCCTTGTTTTTGACTTTCGGCCTGGTAGCAACACTGATAATGCAGATGTTTTTAGTTGTTGCAGTAATGTTTACTCTGACCAAGGACATTCTGAGTCTCATGCTCTGCCAGGGAGGAGGGAAAGCCAGGAGGAAGCAGAGATAGGACACCTGACTCAAACTAGCCAAAGAGGTATTCCATACCACAGCACATCATGCCCAGGATGTAAAAACTGAGGACAGTTACTGGAAGGGTTAGGCCAGTGCTGGGTCGGGCTGGGTATCGGTCAGTGGGTGGTGAGTGGTTGTATTCTCTTCCCTTGTTGTTTCCCTTGTCATTATTATTGGTGGTGGTAGCAGCAGCGGTTTGTGTTATTCCTTATTTACTCAACTGTTCTTATCTCAACCTGAGGGAATTATATTCTTTTGATTCTCCTTCCCATCCCTCTGGGAGCAGGGGAAGGAAGAGGCGGGAGTGAGCAGCGACCTACATGGCAGATTTACGGCTGGACTTAAAGCATGACAGGGAGGTTTTCAGAAAAGAAAGGCAATAATTTTATGGATGTTCTTTGGTGGTTTTTAGAATTTTCCCTCCATTATTCATTAATCAGTCAGACATGAATTCTGATTTTCCCACATGCATTTTTTATTTATTGTTCCAGCTCTCTGATATGATGGTTGAAAAATTTAATGAGATATTAATGAATAGTAGGTGGGAAATAATGAATAATACATGACTGGTTAAAAACCAAAATCTCATAAAAATACATGAAAAAACATATAAGATTTGGGGAATCACAATTTTTTTATGTGCTATAGTATCTGTGTGAACAGTCACTCATGCTTCATTCAGGAAATTCACTCTGCTAAGTGGCCAAAGTGAAGGGAGGATGTTGAAAACAAGTACAAGAGGATAAGTTTTCTCTTAAGAAAACCAACTAAAATCAACCAAAACCAAACAAAAAGCATTTAGAATCACTTCATGTGGTTTTCAACACTTTTATGTGGTAGTTCATTTCACGTATAGTAAATTTTCTTTCCTCAGTGCTGCTATGTTCTGTTGTAATACAGTTGATATGAGCATAAAACACTGCTTTGTTTTTGTGATAAACAGTTCCAATGACACACTTAGAACTCCAAGATAAATTATTTTCTATGTCAGTCTTTAGTTCTGTACTTCTCCAGTGTAGCATACCTTTTAAATAAAATTGCTGTCTGCCTTAAGAACTAAGTACATCTTCAAGGAGCAAGGGTGAGACTTAAGTTACTCCTTGCCATTTGGAAAATTCTCAAATGATGATCCATAGACACACAAGACAAAATATAAAAGGAAAGGAAAGTAATAAAGACATAATTTATTTGGATTACACGTGGCATTTGTATTAATGTGGAAATTTGATTGCACAATAAAAGTTGTCTTCCAGAAAAGTCAACCTTTATGTAGACTTTGTTCTGCTAATAAAAGTATCTAAACGATAAATGCTATATACAGAGAGTAAAGGAGGAGAGAATCCTTAATTCCCAGGCTTCCCATGAAAAATATATCAACATTTATGTAGAGTCTTAGAGTCAGATGCAGGGCAAACTATCCAAAACCAAGTGCTACATGCAAAAAAGCCCTGGAGAGTTACAGTAGATCCTTTCTCTGTTGGCATATTCCTTATGATTAATAAAGAACATTGGAGAGACTAGAACATACTTTCATTTCTACAACAAATCATGTGTTCAGAAAGTTTTTCCACTTGGGATATTGCATCTAACATTCTTTCCATCCAAACAATACAGTAACTTCCTGAAAACTTACTTACTTCTAGCCTGCTGTGTGTCACTTCTTCCACAAGGGTAGCACAGCCATTTCAGTATATCCTGTAAACATTCCTGAATGCAAGACAAATATAAGGTTGAGTTATATTGGACTAATGAAATTAAACTGTTATTATATAACTGCACTATAATCAAGTTGGTATATTCACAGCTTCTCAGAATCTTACTTGAAAAACTACTTCAATTTTATATAAAACAACATGTCCAGTCACAGCTAACATTTTAACTTGTGTTCATTCTATTTCATATGCTAAAGAATTAGGGTTTTTTTTTCAATGATTAGCATTGTGAGCAACAGTAAAATGAGATTCAGTCTGGAAAAAAAAATAAAAAGAGCCCAAGAGTTAATATGACTTCAAAAAATATTGTATTAAATCCACCTGTGGAGTAAAGAAAAAAAAAACTAAAAGAAAAAAAACAAACAAATATGAGAGGCCACTAATAGATATAAACCTAGAGATAATTTGCAACATGATATGATACTGCTAAAAAATCATGCAGTTTGGGGAAATACATTCATAATCAAAGGCATCAGTATAGAGCAATAAAATGATAGATCTTCTGTTTCTGACATCAAAGAGACCACATTTAGAATAATGCCTGTAGGTATGATTCCTCAGTACTATGACAGAAACACAAAAATATATTATAAACAGGTACTCTACTTTCAAAGGATTCTCGGTGTCTCATTCATATAAGCCTGAATTTACCAGGTTTATTTTTTAATTCCTACAAAAATATGTCCTCTGTAATCTCACTCCTGGATGTGCATCCATCCCTCTTCATAATGCTTGAACATACTGACCAGTTTTAATGAAACTCTAAACACTCCAAAGTTTTTAACTTTCTACAGATTTGGTTGACAGCAGAGTGTCCTCGTTTTGGCTCTGATAGAGTCTCTCATGCTCTGCAGGGAGGGAGCAGAAATAGAACACCTGATCCAAACTAGATAAAGGGGTATTCTGTATCACAGCATGTCATGCCCAGTATATAAACTGGAGGGAGTCACTTGGAAGGGACCAATCACTGCTCAGGATGTGCTGGGTATTGGCCAGTGGATGGCAAATAATTGTATTATGTATCACCACTGTTTATTGTTTGTTTGGTTTTTGGTTTTGGGGGGTTTATTTCCTTTTAGTTTGTATTTTCTCCCATTGTTATTTTCATTATTATTAGTGGTAGTAGTATTATATTGTGCTTTAATTATTAAACTCTTCTTATATCAATCCGCGTGTTTTACTGTTTTACATTCTCTCAATTATCCTCCCCATCCTGCATGGGGAGAAAGGGGAGAGATGAGTAAACAACTGTGTGGTGCTGTTACCATCTGTGTTTAAACCATGACAAGGAGCTGGAATAAGGTTCAACCCAGAACTGACACTGGAGGAAATGCTGCAGTATGAATAGAATAGTTATCTCTTTTGTCTGACTCGGCTGACAAAAATTTGTTCCGCGTGAAAGACAGGAATATTTTTTTACAAGTACACATGAAGCCATTTAATTGAAGCTTGAATATTTGAGTTCAGATCTCATTCCCATTTCCCCAAAGGGAACTCCTCTAGCTGCAGAACTTAGTGCAGTATGTTCATCAATGTTAAAACTTAATATATGCATTCATTTATACATTAATATTCATTAGCTGTGACAATATGTAAAATTAGGACTAATGGTACCTAATAACATGTTTCAGATTATTTATCTCGTATTCAGAAATGTCTGAACTGCACTGTCTTCAAAGAATAAAAAATGTTAAAAAGACAAATTTAAATCCAGGTTTTGCTTACTCTTACTCAACTTTTCTAGCAAATATTTATTTTATTTCATTGTCTTTGCTCTAGCATCTAATGCCTTCATCTGTGGTATGTACCATATACTGTGGTATGAACTGTACAAATTTGTAGCAAATATCAAGTTTACTGTTTCATTAAAATGCAAAATGGAATAATGACATTTGGATACAATAAGCAATTCAGTCAGGATCATTGAATCTTATTTTAATTCAGCCATACACTTAAGCTAGGAAAATAGTTACAATTCATGTCTTCTCCAAGGAACTTGGCTGCTATCATATGGTTTCAGAGATACTTTCAAATTCTCAAACACCAATTTCACGTACCGTGATTCATCTGCTTTCTCTTTTCCATAACTATCTCCCAGCTGAACAGAAAAATCTGTTTCATAGGTAAGGAATATTAATCATGGTATTTTTTTCCTTTGGTAGATGAGCAAGCATTAGAAAGTACAAGACAGTCACAGTGATTTAGTACCCTCACATTTAGAAACAATCAGATTTATCACTCAGAACCAATAAAGTGTAAATGCAAATACAGCTGAATAAAAGTTCAAGACCTCTCTCAGCTGTCTACAAATCTAGTAGAACATGTTAGCTTGCCAAAATCGAAATTCTGCCCTACCCATGCTTGCAGGTAGAAGGAGATGGAATGGCTTTCTGCCATTTGCCATCATGTTCTCTAAGAATAAATATATTATCTATATTACAGAGGATCACAGATTTTGAGCTACGGTTTCTGATTCTCTGTGGTGACCTGCTAACCAACAGGGGACCATCCAGCAGACAGGGTTGAGCCTGGCAGCCAAGACACAAACAACAGCCTCAGCCAGGATCCAGATCCAGGGATGGAGACTCCACAACTGCTCTGCAAAACCTGTGCTGGCGATCAGTCACTCTCAAAGTAACAAAATGTTTCCTGATATACAGGAGGAACATCCTGTGTTCCAGTCTGTATATAGAATAATAAATACATCAGAGCTGCTGAGGAACCCTTGTGCAAGGAAAAGGAAAAGATAACAAATGTTGTCATTGTTGGCAGATGGAGCTTTATTATATGCAGCGATAGGTTTATCTAGCCTGTTTCACCATGTGGCTCTTCAATAATGTGCTAGCAGGAGAAAGCTTTACTGTGCATCCCTTTTCCCAGGCATGTTTACAGTATCCAGAGCAATAAGTATTCAGTCTACCTATTCTTTCTTGTTTCAGATGATATTTTTAGACCACAGATTTTTAGACATTCCCAAATGAGAGAGAGAGGAACAACAAAAGAGGTTATTTCCATACTTATCTTTTTTCCTTGCTTTATCATAGCACATAACTGAATCACTAATATGAATACAAAAAAGTACTTTCAACCTGAGAGGTTTCCCATTGATACAACTCAGCTCACAGTTTAAAGTTGCACAGTCAAAAACACTTTCAACAATTGTGATGCAAATATTCCAGATACGCAGCAAAGAGTAAGAAGTAATAGCACAGGATAATATAGCACAGATACTGAAGAGATCTTTGCTTGTATTAAGTTAGTTATCCCTTCTCCTGATAGTGTAATGAAATCCTAGTAACTATAGAATGAATTCTGTACACAAATGTTTATCTATCTGGAAAATGTCGATTCATTTTTTAATATAGTTCAAGCAGGTATGGACAAAATGTGAAATAATAGAGACCTAGACTAACATCACAATACAAAATAACAGAGCTAGAGTGATATCAGATCATAATTTTTCTCTGCACAAAATCCTCATTATAGTGAACCTCATCATTCACTAAGTGCTGCCTTTTAAAAGGCCTCATCCATCTTTCTGGAACTGAACTGCTTTTTAGTTGTGCAGAGCAAAATGTTTCATAACCATGTGCTGATTTTGTTCTTAGGTATGTATTTGATATATGTTTATAAACACAATGTAAAAACCACTTTAAATTGGCAGATAATTATATAGAGAGTTGATAAAAGTGCCTGTAACTGTTAACTTTACATGCCAATGAATTTAATAACAAAAAGTGATACGTCTGATGTATAAGTCTAACACTGAATAACCCTTTTACATCAGAGGTCAGTCATTATCTTCCCTATTATAAACAAATATCAACAGAAAATCTATAAAAGATAGGACTGCTAAATCTCTTCTAGATCAATTGAAAGGTGTAGAACAGAGCATGGTATCAATACATGCAAAGGTAGTGAAAAACTGAGCCTTAGCTTGCTCTTTGCCAGAGTTGCACTGCAGAAGCTGGATTTCCAATCTCCTTTGCCCGCATTTTGGCGCTTAACATTAATATTTTCCTAAGATCAAATTGTTCCTTTTTTTATGCTTACTTATCTCTAAGATCCTCAGCAATATAAGAAAAATTTAATTTTGGTTTTCAAACAGTATAGACTTGATCTGGGCTCTTCCCAGTGAGAAATAGAAGAGAAGGTTCTGACACTTTTGGAAGTCTATATAACTGCCTACAGTGATAATGTTTATAGCTAGTATACAAAACATCTGCCTCACACTGGGATAACAAGCCTGAGAGGGTCATAAAAAACTTTAAAATATCTCTCAGTGGAGAAATTTCAATTTAACATCTCCTACAACAGGAGGGACCAGAGAGCTGGTAAACACTGGCTTTATTTTTTTTCAGTCCTATTTTGCATAATGTCCTCAGCTACTGGACTAAGCGTTCTGTGCCAGCCTCAGGAAGGAAAAGATGTATCTTGCTTCTGAGCCTCAAACTCAGTGCGTCTATGGAGGTGAAAATTCCTCCTTAAGGTTCTTATTTAACCAACAGGATTTTTGTTTCTTTATTTCACCAATAAAAGGATCCCCTATAAATGTCATTAAATGAATCCTTTATTGGTACAGCACACTGCATTAGTGTAGTTTGTGCAGAACAAGTAATAATTAGCCTAACGTTTTGCCTGTGATTTGTTCTTGCAGTTTTTTGCTTTAATACTCTTAAGGTATATTTATTTTTTCATTTATTAAGTAGTTGCAAAAATAATAATTAATAGTTTATATGTAGTATAAAACCCAAGACATCCCTGTGCATAGTTAATAGACTTATCTTTGCTATCTGCAGGTAAACATATAATCAAGATATTAATTTTTTTATTATCACATTTGCATAATTCTGATGAGTTTTACCTTTAAAATAGTATAAAAATCTACATTTTACCAGCAAAATATACTGTCTTCTCTATAAGTCTTCAAATATTCATATACAGAAATGCCAGCAAATTTGTTTTCTAGATTTTTTTTTAACTTTTCAACTTGTCATCACTGAAATATTTCACACAGTTGATTTTGAGGGAATTACTAATGACCCCAGGCCTCTCTCACTTCCCCTCCCTTTTCCTCCCTCCACCTGGTCCTGGAGGGATAGGGAGGAGAATCAAAAGAATATCATTCCCAGGGGTTGAGATAAGAGCAGTCCAGCAACCAAGGCACAACACAAAATCAGCACTGCTACCACAACAATAACAATGATAAGGGAAATAACAAGGGAAGAGAACACAACCGCTCACCATCTGCCAACTGATACCCAGCCCGATCCAGCAGTGGTCTAACCCTTCAGGGTAACTGCCCCTAGTTTATATAGTGGGCATGATGTGCTGTGGTATGGAATACCTCTGGCTAGTTTGGGTCAGATGTCCTATCTTTGCTTCCTCCTGGCTTTCCCTCCTCCCTGGCAAAGCATGAGACTCAGAATGTCCTTGGTCAGAGTAAACTTTACTTAGCAACAACTAAAACCATCTTCATTATCAGTGATGTTCCCAGGCTGAAAGTCAAAAACACAGCACTGCACCAGCTACTAAGAAGGAGAAAAATGGCTGTTACTGCTGAACCCAGGACACCTTCTTATGACCTTAGACTTTTACCTAACTCCTTCATCTCTGGCTTAATATATACTTTCTTTCACTGGTATATCAGATGTTTCACAGGAGTCTTTAACGACAATTGCAGACATTCCCTCATCACTTATATACAGGAATAACTGACAGTTGCTCCACCCCCTCTTATATGTAGACATTACTTCACTATTCTTCAGTTTGATTGCATCCTACTTCTCCAAAAAGAATTATTAAAAATACTTATTGCCAGGAAAACAATTTCAATTTTTTTTTTTTTTTTTTTTTTAGAATTCTGAGTTGATCTCCTCGGTCCTCAGGAGGGTCATGCTTTTCCCTTAATTGCGATTATTTCCATTTTCATATCCTTCTTGCTTCTGTCAGTCTTACTTTTCTGTCGCAGTGTATAAGTCTGAGCTGAAGAATTTTCTTAAACTGGGGGGCAGTGTGAAGACTATCCTTAATCTTATCCTTTCCTAATAGCAATTGATTTCTTCCTCCTTCAAGCTGTTTTTATATACATCTAACTGAATACTCTCCAATGATGTATTTAAATGCCTGCTGCTAGTCTAACTCAACTGAACTTTAGGAATTCTCAGTCTGTCTCAACACTTACTGGCTTATAGGACATAATTTTGTAATCAGCAAAGATTTTCATGGTTCTTGAATCCAGCTGCTACCACCATTTTCCCATTTCTTGAATTGAAATGTGGAAGATCTTCATTGATTTTCTTTACATATCTGTCATGGTTTAAGCTATATACATAGCAGGGAAAAAAAAGTCAAATACAATTTAGTCCTCAGAACTGTCTGGACATACTTGTCATCTAGGCAAAGTTGTCATTTCAGACAAATGCATTATTACTATTAGTGTGAAGAATCTAAATAATATATTTAAGTACATCAATTTTCAATTAATCACTGATGCATCTTACATAAACAATGAAACAGTTTAATAGATTGGTTTTGCTACACAGAATTTGTTGGTTGTTTGCAGACTTTTTCTCTGTGTGTTTCCTTTACAAGAAATATTCATAAAAATCTACTTACATGTTTTCACTCATTCGTAAGAATGAGCTAGCCTTCAGTCCTTTTTTACACCATACACACAGAGCTAAGATTTATTTTGGAGAAGAATAAACATTTGGAGCTTCTTTTGCAGATGAAGATGGTTCTTTTTAGGGCCACCTGTGGCTCCTTGTTTTGGGCTCCAGTTTATAAGGCAGTGATCAGGAAACCAGCATCACAGAGTCAAGCTAGCTGGGTAGATAAGAAACTAATTGTACTTTGCAATGGGAAAGTAATGAAATATAGCAGGATCAAATCTTTTTCGATCAGCACTCAACTATTTAGTTTTCTTCTTCCAGCCCTGAAGAAACACTGCTGTGTAACTGATTAAATTACTGACCTATTATGTGTATCTGAAAGAAATTAGCTATAAAACTGCAGGAAAAGTGGAACATTATTTAGTGTCTGAGAAGTAGCTCTGATTACCCAAGGCTTTGCTTGTTTTAAAATTTACTATAGATTTTTTTTTTTTAATAATGTATTCACATCTGTTAGATCTAGTCTCTAATTTCACATGTAATTTTTCTCAATATAAATGCTAGTTTTAAGATTATCATTATCTCTATTTACATCATGTTGTTAATGTGGAGTTATGAATAGAAAAAAACCCTCACCAGTAACAAGTAAGGAAATTGAGAGCCAGCAAGTCACTCAAAACATAGACATCATCTTCTATTAGAGAAATGTCTAATTAATGCTGATGGCTCATCAGGGGTGATCTTTTGCTTTTATTTTTCTTTCATTTTTAAAAGGATAAGAAAACTGCTGTCTGACATATGTCCAATACAGGCACAGTTCATTTGTAACACTCTTTAAAGATGCAAGTCAGGGTTTAGTCTAAAATGAAGAACAAAGGATGTGCTAAAAAGAGTATAAGTGCTCAACTGGCTTTATGAAAACCTTAATTCTGTATATACAAAATAATGAGGTATGCAGTACAATGTATTAACTACAATTAAACACGCAACAGCCTCTTCATCTGCTTTATTATAAAATGAAAGGTAATGAAGGAAAAGATGAATTCTGATGTCTGCTTCAGTGTCTGTTTGGCTCAGTTCAGAAAATATCTTGCTTAGTTCACCCTCTGCTCCCCATCACCACTTTCCATATGACCATTATTATTCACCTTGGATCTGCATGCTGAAAAGCAGTCCCGGTTTATTCCTTGTCATACATCAATAACAGATATTTGGGTCATAGTGGACAGTTCTGGGGAAGTTAATTTCTTACTTTCTTATCCTGTAACCATATGTAGTAAACCTCCTAGCCAGCAGCCCTGCAATCTGTTCCAACATGACTGTGTTCAGGTAATGGGTAGTTGGGAAGATAATGCCAATTTTGTAACTCCATTTTGAAAGATCCTGGGGCAATTAAGACAGTTTATGCAGTATAGCTCTTACCCCTATCACAATCAGTCACAAGAGGAAATTTAGAATGACTTGTCTCTAAATGGTATTCATTTTACAGTCTTTCTCTGAATATTAATGTGATTCTAAGGTAAGAATACTGTGGCATAAATTGTAGAACATCCTTACCAGGCACGGAATTATTTGCAATTTTCCTTTTTCATGTTGCGGATTACTTTCTCTAAATGATGAGTTAATATTAAGAAGAGGAATAATATGTTTGTTATTCCTAATTAAGTCCTGAGTGTTACTAATTAAGAATCCCTCCCCAGCATGCCTATAGGCCCTCTTCAGATACCAGAAGGCTGCTATGAGGTCTCCACACAACCTTCTCTTCTCTGGGCTGAACAGACCAAACTTTCTACGCCTATATTCGTACGGGAGATGCTCCAGTCCCCTGATCATCCACATGGCCCTCCTCTGGACTTGTTCTAACAGGTCCATGTCCTTTTTATGTTGAGGACATCAGAACTGCACAAAATACTCCAAGTGAGGTCTCACAAGAGCAGAGTAGAGGG
>JAOEHX010072288.1:47034-72342 GCA_025448015.1 Bolborhynchus lineola | reverse complement strand
CTCTCTTCAGTGTAATTTAAAATAATTTCTTATCACTAATATCAATTATAAATGTTTAATTCTAATTTATGAACACCTGCTTGACATCAAGAGAACCGACACACCCCTCCAATTACGTTTCTTATTTGGTGGCATATTTATTTCAGTCTGATGAGAAGAGGCTTTTCTAATTTCCTGTATAACCACCCCCAGCTCTCTGTGTATCTCCCATTAAATTGTGAACAGGCTTCACACATATTTTTAGATGTTTGAAAACGGCAGGAAGAGCTTTTTGATGTTTCAGAACATGTTTAGTACCAGTATCTCAAAACTGTTTGCTTGCTAACTCCTCAAGCTTATGTCATCCATATGAATGGACTTCAGGCTTTCAAGAAAGTTTACTATATCATTAACAGCTGCCTAAACTGCTGCAGTCAGAGGTCTTTCCTTCTAATGTCAATGCCACTTTGAAAATAAAGTTGCAGGATACTTTCATGTCTTGGAACGTATTTAGAAGTCAATGCCTTATTTTCTATGATTAGTCCGTAACAATGTCAAGTGTGAAATTTAAATTAATGAGCTCTTCACGTATTGAAATGACTTCAGCACTTTTGCTACTTCCATTGATTTCTATTTACTTTGTCAACCACAAATATGAAGAACATACTTCTAGGTGTGAGTAAACAAACTAATAATATGCTAGTACAGATGCAGCAAGTGATCGAACATTACACTTAACTCTAAGCTTGTTTTGAAAAATTAACATAATAGGATAAATATATTATTTATAAAGCACTGTTCATTTCCTGCATTTCAGACAGTGTCACCTTTAAGGTTTTTTTTTCCCACTATCCACACTAATGATCGCCCTGCACTACTGAAACACAGCAGTAAATATGGTTTCAACATTATCTTTCCATTGAATCAATTGAAATTTCAACTAATATATTCATCATCCAGTAAATACTATCTCAGCATGAGATAGGGCTTTAGCTAACCTTCAGGGTAGCTTGGCCCCCTGATAGAGGCCAATTTGTAGGAAGAAGCCATATTTGACTCATAAGAGGTAGAGACACAGTGAAAATCTTTCCTTTTCCTCTGCCCTTCACTACACATCACATAGTCATTTATTTTATTTGTGAAAATCTTAAACTAATCCCATTTCTGTCTAGCATTTAAAAGAGTGCTAATCAGTGGAAAAAGCAACAGGGAAAGTTGACTGGAAGAGAAGACCAAGGTTGTGATTCTCTGCCTATAGGTTGGTTTGTTTTTCTTTTTAAAGAAAAACATATAGAGAAGAAAAGCTAAGTGGAAAAGATAAAACAAGCCTCCCCAAAGGCTATTCAGTGTGTTTGTACTGCAGCTGGTGGCTCAGATACAACTGTGTGCTGGCTGGAATTCTGCACACCCCCCATGACATAGACTTGCCCTTGCCTTTCTCAAAAACATGTGTTTTTCTACACCACAGCCAAATCCACACCTATGAAAGTTATATTCTCATGTCAAACAGTAAGGATGGATGTTACATGCAAACATATATCTTAAAAAGCCAAACCAGAATAAATCCCTCCAGTCCCAGTAAAAGAATATGGAGGGGCTGACTTTTTTTTTGCTTTTTATTTTTAAAGCTAGATTCTGCAAGCCCTTAAATTTCCCTAAGCAGCTGAAGTTATACAGACCCTTGCAAACCTCGAAACATTTGTCCACAAACACAAAAACTTGGATAATGAGTATTGTGCCTGTGACTCTGGACTTGAAGCCACTTGCTCCAGTAAAACTGCATGTGCAAATCCTGTGGGCATCGCTGGAAGATGAAGAGTTCAATATGGAGGTGTGTTGATGCAGGAGATACATGAATTCCTTCATATATGGAAGACTGTGCTGGCACGGTGCTATTTGCTCCATTTTAAGTCTAAAGATTAAGTGATCTCTCTTTTTTTGTTTCCATTTTGCAGCAAAACCTTTCTCCTGCGAATGCCTGACCATTAAATGGGACAGTTGTGGAAATAGAAAGGTTGCAACCTTCATAATTGCTGTATCTCAGCTTCTCTTTTGTGCTTCATTAATGTCTATCAATTTAGTAGATCAAAGCCCCCATTTTTGTAGGGGACCAAATCTGAAATATTTCCTATTGAAATTCCCAAATGAGCCTCCTTCCCTCAGCCTCTACCTGTGATCCAAATCCCTCAGTAATTCTCAGGTAGACTGCTGCAACACGATACCAGTGTATGAGGAATTTTAACACAGTTAAGCAAGTTATTTTTTAAAATGCTATATTTAAGAGCAAAAAGGCCATTTATTACTGCAGAAAAGATTGTCCATACACCTATTATTGCACAGGAAGAAGGATGTGTTCTAATCAGAATATGTGACAGTATTTTTCTGTATAGAAAAGGCTTCTTAGAGCACATGACAGAGAGAAAACTACAATATTTCTTGCACACATCATATACACGCACATCTGCAAGAGTTCCTGCTTCTTTCTCTGCAACCACTACTAGATGTGCCTGTTTCTGCTGAAATTAGAAAAGCATGTGAATCAATTCTGGCTTCATTGTTGCACCTTACTCTGACTAAGCAATTACAGATGAACAGCAGAAAACTCACAGAGCCTTTTATTTATTCAAAGATTCCCAAAACCCAAGTAAAATGTGAAACCTTTCCTGATGTTTGGATCCAGACTGGAATTTATTCCTTGGGTTTCACTCATTTATGAAGACATCATGAGGCTCCACAGAAATTCTGAATTAATATGCCCACACAATAGCCTTTTTAATGTAGGGAAGAGAAGGGCATGACTGAGCCTATTAAGATGGGCAAGAGGATCATACACTGAAGCCAGTCATTAAAGCTGAGATTTAAGAATGCTATAGAAAATGAAGGATGACACAATGCCTTTAATGAGCTAGTAAAGAATTCTGGATTCACCATCAGTGGACAGTGTGACCAAAACAAAGGTTGGATTCAGGTCTGATATTTAATTAATTTCAGCTATAAAGGTAACACTATTTTCCCGTCATTGATTTCCTCAGTCAATATTAGAAAAACAGTTAAAATAACTCATTCACTTGATCAAAAAGCAAGTAAAATCAACCATGTGGTTTCATGGAGGAATGCTTTCTCTTCATGTGATACATATACTGTCACACAAGCAAGCTACGTCATCAGAAATAGATGGCATGAAAAGAGTAGAGGTGGTTTCTGGAAGTAGCATAATGCTCAGTGATGTAACTGCCAGCATAGCTTTGGGCCAAGCATTCATTTTCAAGCAATGAGAAAGTGATTTCTTTGGTTATTTCATATGTGGGGACAGGGATAATAGAATTGTTGTACACAAAAACAGTATATTGGCTGTAACGTCATTTTATAGGCATTCAAGGCCAAAATCAGTAGTCAGTTACTAAAGTCTGGATGTAACTAATTCCATAAAAGATGCTAATAGCTTTCTAGGTCCTGCACTGCATTACAAAAGTCTGACAAAAGCTGTCAGAAGAGCTGTACACTTTAATTAGAAGAGCAAGACAAAATTCACCAAACTTGTTTCTCCTGTTATATTTGATAATGAAGCAATGGTGCCCAGTATACCATGTTCCTGCCTTCACCCCTACTGCTCTCTTCAGTGGTCAATTTAGAGTTTTATGACAAGATTACTGTGAGATTATTGCATAATGAGAAGAACGTCTAGAGGGCAAGAGCTCTTCTGATGAATTATGGAGAAACTCATCTAGCTGTATGCTGAAAACACAGAGAAGAAATAAAGCAAGGACTGATGCATGGGCAAAATTAAGCCTGGAACTGTTGTGCAGGAGTGCTCTATAGGCAGTGCTACCGCTGCTGGGAGAAACCAGCAGATCTTGGACAAGAGCTCCGTTGTGAGGAGTTGTGTGAGCTAACCTGCCACACTGAAAACAGCTAAAACAGAAGCAGAGATTCTTCGGAGTCTCAGGACAACTTGCTGCTGGTTTTAACAAGCTGTCCTGTGAATTCAGTCCATCAGCATCCCAGTGACTCGAGAATAGTCTTCACTATGTCCTTTCTGTACCTTCTGACCCTGTCATAGTCACAACACTAAACACATAAGAGTTTTGAGAGTGCTAAGACAGATAGCATTGAAGTATAGACACTCAGCGATTTCCACCTTACACCGTCAAATGTAAGAACCACCAGTTCATAGCAATACAGAGAGTAGATACTGCAACTGCACAAAATTTAAAAGACAATTTGGTACTAAAATAGCATTAGTCCACCATTATTTTAACTCTTTCACTGTGCTACTTATTTGAAAATACATATATTGATTGCTGTCATTAAATGATTGTTTTGCCCTGCACAATGCAGCGTTTTGCATATTTGCTGATGTTTCCCCAAAAGCACTGGGGAATGAATCATTACTGAAACAATTTACTTTCAGTTAGTGCATGAATGCCTTCCCATGATGCTTTGATGCTTTGTTTGTCCTCCTATAAAAATTATTTATGACCCACGTGTGATCTTTTAAATCAGAATACTTATTCAGAAATCAAAGCTCCAGCATGTTAATGTAAGTAGAAGCCCTGACTAATTTTTCAAAACCACGTTGAATATTCAAAAGCTAGAACTGAAGGAAAGGAGTTAACATTAATTAATATTTGAAGCAGTAAAATAAAAGCAACAGTGAAGCTAATTTTGCAGGACAATTAATCATGAGTCTTGCTAATTACACAAGGGATTTTGCAAATGATTTTTTTCTCAGGTAGCAGAGTAAAAATGATAATCCACTACCCATCAAAATCATTGGCTCCTCACCAATGTCCCCAGCAAGAGCAATTAGTGGAACAGCAGAGCCCTAGTAATTGCATGTCAAGAGAGGAGAATGTTAGCATTTTAATTGCTCCAAATAAAGACCACTTGCTCATACATACACCTGACTCTCCAAAACTAGTCTGCAAGCTGGTGCGAGTATGTAACCACTTCCAGGTGTCTGCACGAAAATAACAGTAGGAGAGGCACTCCCTAAGCAGCACATGCAGTTGCTGGAAGAAAATATCAATATGCACTTATATTCTGAACTGCAGTGTCATCATTCGACTCTAAGAACTGGGGAAAAAAATATATCACCCACTTGGGAAAATGTGCATATTCTTTATATTTGCCAAATATTTATTGCTGACATTTTTTGAAGAACTTTAACTATCTTCAGGGTGCCAAAGGCTTCAAATTTACTGAATTTTAGGATCACCAATAAAATGTTTTTAACAAGACATCTCAAGAGGGCATAAAATAAAAAATTACCATATTCATGAGAGCAAGCCTGTAAGATTGCAATGCTATAAACTGGATGTCTATAATTTGCTTGTGGCTTTCTTAATTAAAAAAAAAAAGCCAAACAACTAGTAATTAGAGATTTCAGTTCCATTTTTGTACTTTATCCGAATCACTGACATGCTACCATTACTTTTTTGTTTAATATACCTACACATGGATGCACACAATTGCAAATAATCAATAATATTTAAGTATGTGTCCAAGATGTAAATGATGATGGATATGTTTAAATATTGCTTTCCAGGAAATTATTACTTTACTGGTCATGTAGTAACTTAAAAATGTATAGGTTAAAAGAAATCCTTGCTTCTCCCCTATTTCTCTGTAATGTGTTTAACACCATCTCATTTTTAAGCCAAATGACTGAATTGCCTTCCATGTACCACTAGCTCCTATTGTCTTTTGCTCTCGCCTTCCATTTCTCTGTATACCATATTGAGGTGCTAAACCACTTACATTGTGCTGTTAGCTTTGTTAAGCATTAAACCAAGAGTAGTAGCCTTAACTTGTCTAAATATATTCTTTGCATGTTCCAAATCACTGTACACTGTTTATTACACCATGACTGCTTGAGAGAAAAAAAGCAGGTCATGCAGAGTGCTGCTTCCTTCCCTGAATTACCAGCAGATCACAGGTGTTTATCAGACTCCCGGAGGTGATTCAGGTAATAAACACCAGGATGGCAGTTTAAATGGTTAGAAGCTTTTCCATCAAATCCAGTCCTTGCAGTCCTATCATTTTGCATATATTGCTCACAAATGACAAATTATTTATGCAGCCTTCTTAAGTGGTTCCTTATGGTTTTTACTTTATTTTTCCAAAGCAGGAACCTTTTGAAGATGTGTGTTCTCATGACAAGGCAAACTATCATTCCATCTGTAGGTCTGACTCATTCCTTCAAGTTCACTGTTAGACACAGAATGCCAATGACCTTATTTTGCCCTTCTGTTTAGCTGAAATGTCTATACTAAGGAAGCACCAGTGTCACAGCAGACGTTACTATTCTGTGCTTGTACAATGAAACCAGGAATCAACCGTATGCAGTAGAAACTGGCTTTTACATAGGAAAAGCTTTTTCAAAGGCTTTTTAATGAAAATAAAATGGCAATAGGCATGGACTAATGATTGCTACTTCTAACACAGGTTTTAGAAGGATTTGCTATAAATTATAACAGGATGAGGTTTTGGGAAAAAAATGTTTAAATGGAGTTTATCTAAGCTGAGCAACTTCAGAGATCAACTTACATAAGTTTACGCTACTACAGAAAGTTACTGAGACATACCTCTAGCAATTGCACATTACCTATTAAAACTGGAATTTGTTTCATGGTGCTGAATCACCAAGCCCATTTTCAATGACAGAGCTGCCACATGAACCAACTTACTACTATGCAGATCACCTGCTTCTTTCTTGACAAAGCTCTGCAGTAATCACTTACAAATTCCTTATAAGCAAAATAGATTTCAGGAAAGGATTTATGGTTGTTCAACATAATTTAGCTCCAGGAAAGAAAGAGGAAAAGCCGGCACAATATGAATTTTCTGAGGATCATAATTACCAGGTCATAATTACTGCATTGGTCCTTTCCAACCCAAACTATTCTATGATTCTACGAATTTCTGTGGATCTCTTAGAATTTTATCAGTCATGTCCTCCTCTTGTGCGATAACACAGATTTCCACAGAAGTGAAATGGAATTGAAAGTGTTAGGAAACACTCAGAATCTCCAAGAGTAGTTTCTGCTATTTTTCTATAGCTTGACAGATAACCTCATGCCATAGACTAAAGATTATGCCTGCATCATATGTACAGGGTAAGTAATAGAGTATCACCTGTTTGATCATGGTGTGTAAGAGTAAAGAGAAAACAAATATTAGCATATACATATATATATTTAACAGTATGAAAATTAGCCACAGAGAAAATAAACAACTTACCCAAGAGCACACAGTCAATGTATAGCAGAATCAAAACCTGAATCAAAGGCTACCAGAGACTAAAATCTTACTGATCTCATGACTTACTCTTCTTTTGTGACTGCATCTCACAAAGAAATGTACTATTTTATAATGAGTACTTTTACAGCTTAATGAAAACTTATTCAGAAGGTAATACTGGATATAAAGAGGAATGTCAAATATTGTGCTACCCAATATGAAATTCAGATTCAACACCACTCCTTTCCTGTTGTGTACTACAGGCTTAGGATGTAAGTTTTCTAGCACTGTCCATATTTTCATGCTATTTCAGACTGTCACTGCAGCAAACCTCATGTAAATCTGATCTTACCTCACAGGCTATGAAAAACTTTATAGGACTTTCACCAATGTATGTGAACAAAGTAGAGGAGAGCAGAAAATGCCAGTAGGTTGAAAGCAGATGAGAAAGATTTTCTGTTACTTCAGTTTCAGAATTCCAGACACTTCAGAGGACAATACTTTTCAGAAAAAGGGAAAGCAGTTTTACGTGCCAGCTCTGTGTTAAAGGAAGAGAAACAATTTTCAAATGATTTCATATCACAGGAATGTCCCAAATGCACTAAATAAGAAGGATTACAAAAGACTGGGCTGCCCATGGAACTTGTCTTTTTCCAATTATTTTGGAAGAAAAAGAAGAATTCATTTCACCTCAAAAAGTCATGACCTAATCAAAGCCAATGAAGAAATAAGCTAAGAGAGGAAATACATTTTTAGAACAAAAAAGTGGATTGAATCATTGAAATAAAAAATAAAAAAATAAAAACTCTACAACTCAAAAATTCAACCTTGATGTAATCTCATGACTTCAAGATACTGATATCACAACGACTCACTACAAGTTTCACTCTATATCATCAACTTTTCCTCTTTCATAAAAACATGATATCCAAAACCACCTTAAGCAAATGAACTTAAACAAGTGCTACTGCATATGGTATGCAAATTGCAGTTGGGTTAAATAACACACATACAGTGCACCTGGTTTTTATCTGGCAAACAGGTGCTAGATTTTAGATTTGCTGACTATCCACAGCTTTAATGACTTTTCAATGAGAAGTGAAATGGGGACCTGGGGAGTCTTCCATTCATGCTTGTGTAGCTGTTTTTGCTTTGTTTGTTTGCTTGCTAAAAAGTTTCAAAAGAACATAATAGATGAATATATCACAATATTCTTCCTCAGAACATAGCTGGATATGCTATTATACTACAAACTGTGTTATTTTTAAATATTTTGACCCACAAAACATACACGTGAAATCTGGGGTGCAGCTCAAAGTGCTTTAATATAAACTAAAGATTAATTGGTTTGAATGATCAACACTAAAGCACAAGTTAAAAATAAGACAGTCAGTAAATTCAGAGCTGAACTATGACCTTCCCTCTTTGGGGGATGCAGCATTTAGAAGTGTGTCCTATCAAAACCAATGGCCAGAAAGGACTATCAGAGTAGTAATCTAAACTGAATTAAACACCTGAACGGATATTACAGAGCAGGATCATTAGCTAAATGATTAGACAAAGCTCTTGGGCATTCTACTTATCCTCTCAGTTAGAAAGAGTGGTAAAAATATTGCTCTACTGAACACAAAGCAAGAAGACAACATTGTGTTTTGGAACAGGAGAAAAGCTCTGACTGGAGAAGAAACTTGCCCAAAGTTAATGCAACTGTCCAGTTTCAGGTACTTTACAGTCTTTGTCCAATATATCAATGCATGCTTGCACCAAATGCCATCACATAAGCATAGCAATCTTGCCTCTCATTAATTATGCCATCAGTCACCTATCCTAAACACACTAGCTGAAAAGAAACTGTGAGATGCATTTTCTTTTCCTCAAGGCTCTTTACCTTGGCCCTGTGTCTGTTTTAATTTTCCATCCACGTTCCTCCTCTCCTACAGTCTTTGACCTATTTAGCCCATTATTTGGCATTCTTTCAAAACTAGAAATCGAAAAAATGTACAGTGAGGGAAAGAAAAGAGAGACAGGGAAATAACCCAAACTCCCAGAATCAACAGGATGTTGATATAAGGGATCCAGAAGTTCCTTCCCACCAGACAGATCAATGACCAATTATCTATAAAGCATAGGCCTAGGCAGCAGGGTTCAAGACTGCTCAGAATTATTTACTTCTTTTGTAATTTGAAAAACTATTCTCCATCCCTTTAAGTGTGAAATATATGTATGGAGGGGCTCTGAAAGCTGAAAATTCATTAGATGAACTAGGAATGAGCTAATAAAGCAAGCTCCCTGTAACACTGGTAAGTTAGTGGCAGAAAAAGCACCCTCCTACAGACAGCGCACCTGACTATAATCTATCTGCTATTCATCACAGCAAACATTGGTACAGAAAGAGTCAGCCAGAAGTCCCTTTTCATTAGGGGATTAATACTGCTAGTCTTTTATGGGATTACAGAGCAACTGTGCAAGGAGTTTGCAAAAATCTGCACCCATACTGCCAGATGCCACTCATACAGTCTGAACAATGCTGATTTCACCCCCAGCACCAATCCCAATTGCTCCGGTGTCCTCATGCTCTGTGAAGCACTACCTCCAATCTCCACTGCTGTTTCAAAGGCATTATAGGTGAGACAACTTCCTGTTTAGTTGTCCATGCCCAGCTAGAATAGGGCCTCTTTCTGTGCAACTTGTCTTTGTCAGGGTAAGGTAGCCAAGCATCTTTTGATGAGACTCAGAGGAATTCCAGATGGCCTCAGCAAGAGACCTCTTTTCTACCTTCCTATAAAAAAGCTCTGACTCATCTTTGTGGTTAACCATAAATAGCTTGTTTGGAAATACTTGGTAGAAGTGGACCTAACAAGACCTAGCTGACCACACAGAAAGGCTGGTCCACATGTATGAAGTCTCTCTCATATTCATCTTCTGTTCTTTGGGCAGTTCTTAGGTGTTGTCTAAACTGTGTATTAACTTTCAGGGTGATCCCTCTGCCAACAGCTTCTTTCTGTGAGGACAGCACGAGATTTTCTGATGTTTGACTAGCTTTTATAAATGAGAATAATTTTTTTAGAGAATTGCATCATTAGCAAGTGTCTTCTTCTTTTTCTTCACTCTTACTGTGAGATTCTTAGCTTCTCCTGCTCTTTTCCCATACTGAATTGCTGTGTTGCAACCTGGAGGTGTTCAGCACCATTACTGTCACAAGCATGACACTTATGTCTGCTCTGGAGCTACTGTCAATTCAACATATTAAAACATGCCTCTGCACCTGGAAACTAGCAGACACCTCATCTAGAGAACAAAGTAATCCCTCTAAGGGGCTACAGCAGTGGCAGGTAGATCGGAGTGACACAACGGAGTTCAAAGGTATCAGCCTCCAACACCAGTGACATGTACACAATGTGTTGGAAAGCATTCAACCTGAGCCTGGTGCCAGTCAATACCAGTTGCAGAAGTATGTGACCTGCTCTGGATGTCTCTGCCAGGATGGTCAACCAGGAGCCAATACCCTTTTCCAAAACTGGTGTTAACTCATGGGTTCACAGTATAAACATCACCCAGAAACAGTGAGTAGATGGACAAGAAACATGATTTATGAAGTAGATCTACCAAATGGACCACCTCTCTTAAATCCTCTTTTTCTTGCCTACATAAAGCAGAAAGTCTCTGCCAAACTGCTATAGTCTTGTGGGCAGAACTCTGCTAGAAAGAGAGAGAATTTAGTCTTCATCTGTGTAAAGGTGCCTGGAGATAATGGAGCAGGTTGTAATAAATTTCTTTCTTTAATTAATGCCTCTGAATCGCAGGAGGGGAAGTCTGGTGTCTAATTAGCTATGTGTTAAGCTTTACTCTACATCAGTCAGGCTCTCTGCTGCAAAATAGCGTATCTCATCCTAGTCTCAGAGAGAACACTGCTTTGTACAAGTATTCCTGCATCTAATGAACGCCATTTATTACTGAGACTGTGACGCAGGTCCAACAACACCACGTAACACATAGTTTTTCTCAAAGCATCAAAATCTAGTGCTGTGTTTTTTCTAATGCCATTCATAGCACCAAAACAGATCTACAGTGCAGTATTTTAACACTGGGAATGCATGGCTGCCCAGTTCGCCTGGGAATGATTAAACACGAGATTCACCCAAGTTGATTTGTCTGATTTGTCTTGAATTGGTGGAAGAAATGAAGATAGAAGTAAATGCATGTACTCGAGGCCATCATGTTCTTTGTAGACACTGATCGACAGGAGCACAACCCAGCTGAGCAAATAACCACTTCGATGCATCCACAGAGCTTCCTCCATCTTGCTAGAACATTTCTTCCACTACTTCTTCACTATTGTCCTTAAGACAGGTTTGTTCTTTCTGCCACTAACATAAAATTATCATTCTCCTAAATAAAGTTGGTCCCTCAGACCAACTCTGCCTTCTAACACAGACCTTCATGTCTACCCTCAGAAGTATTTTCTTTTCTGACAGTGGCAGTAGCACAGTGCATTTTTCCCTTTAACATGCATGGTGCCAATCTAGAAAACATCAGATTAATGTCAAGCATGGAATCTATTCTAGCCCCTTTATTTTGTGTTTTTGGAGGTAGTTTTTAAATTACAATATTAGGCTAGTCTGATTCTTAACAAAAATCAAACCTAAATGCTGAGAAGAATTTGGCCTACTGCACTGAGCAAATAAGGCCTAACTCCATCTTTGGTTAATAAAATACATATATAAGTGCTAAATATAATTTGCTATTAATAATTTATTATTAACATTATTAATGTTATTTAATAGCAACATAAGCATGGCCAGGAAAGGAGGCAGCATGTCCCACCGCTTCCTTAAATGAGCAAGTTCCTTCCTCTGCATAAGTATTCTGGCCCAGAAGTGCTTTATGTCAGATGAACTCTCCAGCCCACCTCTACTTTTTGCAAAGGAAGAAAGCTTCCAGCTAAAGGAAAGAACAGTCTTAAATCTGAGATACACAATGGTGGAGACCATAATGGCATCTAAAAGCATTTCCAGTAACACAGGAGAATGTTTATGGCTTTCTGTATACTTGTTAATTACATTAATCATGATGAACTTTAATATTATTATCTGCTAATTATCTTATATTGATACCAAGGTAGATGCAATATGTAATACTATAAGAACTCCATGCTTGTCTGCATGAAGGACAAATGGAGTGCATGGTTTCTGTTGTATTTTTTTCCTACACCCTTGGTGAAGTCAATCATGTATTGCCATGAAAAGATATCCATTACTCATACTGTTTTGAGGTCAGCACTTCCTATTTTGGAAGGGAAAGGTTCACTTAAGTATAGACCTAGATGCTCTATATAGCCCTGATAAAAGTATAGCACAGTCAAAGAATTACATACTTAAACCAGAAAAGCATTATGAATCTTAGTATTAACTGCATAAAAGGAATTTGAATATGAAGATTATTTATTATCCATTGCCAAATAATGATTTATATTAGAGTATTGGAGAAGAAAGCTAGCTCATGAAACAGCCAGTGCTAATAAAAGTACTTAATACTGCTTTATACAATAAGTACTTATATTTGTCATCAGATTGACTGAATGCTACCCAAAATTAGAATACAAAGGAAATCCTTTGGGGGAAATGGCATTGACAACAGAAAACCTGGCTGCATTGGGGTTTTTGCCACTGGATGTCTGAGTTTGGTATAAGACATACCTAAAGTCCAAAGTAATTACCTCTGTATTAGACAGTCAGTGTGCAAGCAGATGCCAGCCAGCCAATTTCTCCATAACTAAGATATGCTGTGGACAGCTAAGACCCAGCTCTGAAAACGTGCTCTCCTTTCACATAGTCCTAGACAGATATGCAGCCCCAGGCCTGCAATAGTCTGAAGCTATTCCCATCATTGCCTCCTCACCTCCCCACCTGATTCTTGCTTCTTCACTACTCCTTACTCATTCATCATAGCTGTCACACCTTCCTTCTGTAAAAGACCTTGAATGAACATCCTCACTCTGGCTCTGCTCAGACAGCATGATGCAAGGGTCCAGGAAATAGCACTGGCTGAGGGGAGGCACTAGGTTGTAGATGCTGAGCTGTGCCAGGCTTACTTCCCTCATAAAAATTGGTCAGAGCACCTAAAGGAGTCATGGCTCAGCATCCCGGACACAGAGGACACACGTGACTTTCCTACTCTTTAAAGCATAGCCCAGGCAAATGGAACAGACCCAAGAATCCCAACAGAACCTTCTCTCAGCAACAGGCAGGCCACAGCAAATTTCTCTTCCTCCCGTGCGTGCAGAAACACAGCTCTTTTCTAGAAGACTACAGCCCTGAAACAGTTGGCATGATAAATAGGGATGCAGGGGAAGACATGCAGCTGCCTTGACTATCAGGGTCACAGTAACACAAGATTCAATCATAGAAAAGCTTGTGGGCCTATTACCACACACTAAGATTTTAAGACCTTATTAATACAGCTGCTTGTGCTGACTGAGCTTTTTCAGACAGAACAGGTCCTTCTCTCAGTTTCCCTTCCTTCGTTCCCTCTCCTCATGCACAGACATTCTCAGCCACTGATGGCTGTGAGGACCCATCCACCAGTGACAGCCAGCAGGATGGCAGTCTTGCATATCGCTGCAGATCTGCCCTTCTAAACATGCATCTATGACACATCTAATCCCAAACCTTTATCAACAGGAAATTAAATCCTAAACAAGAGTGGAGAAAGAGGAAGACTTTAAACCAAGGCAACCTAAAAGCATAAATGTAGTAATACATTTATGACTGCTGCATCTCTGACAAAAAATTCAAAACTGAAATGTAACACCAGTACTGTGAATAACAAGGTGCCAAAACTAGAAAGGAAAATTACACTGAAGACAATGGAGCTGATTCTGGCTTTTCTGAATAGCTAAGTCCGTCAACAGTAATTGATGCTGAATTCATAGAAGTTACTTAAGGTGTGGGAAGGGGATGGCGAAGGAGAGAGAACAGCAGCTTTCAGAATTCAAGGCCATAAAAGATATCCAGAGCCAAAAGAAAAAAAGTCCTTACTGACTTTCTATTGCATTCACATTTGGAAAACAATTTCATTTCTTTCAATATGACCTTTACATTTCTGAAGCTTCTTAAAGACAAAATATTTGGTCAAGTGTGTTACATTTGCAATAGAGCAGCCATTAAGTAACAGTTGCTATAATGAAGCATATTCACTGCAGTAAGACCCCCAATAAGGAGAGGAACAAAACTTATCTGCTACATTCCTTTTCCAAGATGGAGGACACAGTGCTAAACAAAGTTCGGTTTGGGTTCATTTTAATCGACCTATGGGAATTCATTACAGAGACTGTAAGATCCAGCTTTGAGAATTCAGGTCTCCTTCTCTAGGCCTCCATCTCCAGAGAACCCTACCCTCAGTTTCAACCTCTTCAGCATTCTCACTGAGCATAGCTGTCTCTGTGGGTCATGGAAAGTTTATATACAATGCTGGCCAAAGACTACTGGCAACCTAAGACTTTCTGCTGAGTATTTCACACACACATTTGTAGAGCTCATCAAGCTTCGAGAGCTGTCCCTTGGCTATACTGCACTCACAGCTCACAGTCCTGGACTGCATTAGCACTTCTAATGTATAAAATACTTCTTCCTGTCCCAAGCCCTGCACTTCAGCAGAGGCGCTCTCAGTACTGTGTCTTCATTTCATTCTCAGTGAATCATGAAGGGTACAGAAGGATATCTGTAACAGCAAAATCTCAGCCCTTTTGTACTTGTGCTGCTGCTGCTTCTTTTATGTCCACTGCTCTGCCTACCTCTCAGCACCCCATATTTTTAACTTGTCCTCACTGCTGTGTTGCTCTAACTACACAAAGGACTGTCAGCTTTTCACAGTTACCAAAACACTGTGACATTTTCAATAAGTATGCCTGTTACATAAATAGTTCTCAGATCTCCTTTGCATCTGATGCTGCTGCCCAAGGTTTTATAGTTCACACTCTGACAATGCTTTTCACAATTCAAGTATTTCCAGAGTAATAGACTGTCCAAACACAAATGCCAACTCAATCTCATCTCTTGTTTTTATTCAAATTTTCCTCAAACTAGTCAAAACAAATCATAAGCACTTCAGAAAGGACTGTCTCATCTCTGTCTCATCTAAGCAAGCAGCAGGTCAACTGCATGCTAACAGCAACTACAGCAGCGGAAGCAAACCAAAATCACACAATGCTCTGCAGACCACAGAATGTGAACTGGACCAGAACCAAAAATGAGACGACATGGCCACCCAGAAATAAAATGAGGACAGAGTCACCACCAGACCTTTGCCTGTGCAGTCTCTGTGTAGTGAAAAAATGCTTGCGTTGGGGTTCTAGTGGAGGACTTTTAAAATATATCAACAGAGCCATATTCTTTTTTAGTCATCTATGCAATAGGATCACAAAAATGATGTAATATTAGAGACTGCTCTCTGTACCCCAGAAAAGTTATACAGCCTTCCTTAGAGAAAAAGGTGGGTGGGTAGGGAAAGAAACCCATGTTTGAAACTGAAGCAAGGAAAGAATACAGTGTCTCAGTTCTTCCCTGTAAATTAATTTTATTGCACCTAAATCAAAATGTCAGCACATACTTTATTTTCAGTTACTTCTATACACTGTATATTCTACAGCTGTGATTTTTACGTTGCATTTCAAAAATCCCTCAAAATGTATTTCTAAATAGCAGAAAATGCCATAATTCTTTCACCTGAAGACAGGCAACACTTATGGCCTAATCTCTTTCTGAGCTATTCTAGTAAACAAATTGCTGTACCAGTGGTGCAATTCCCCTGGATTTTGTCCATAACAGCAAACAGAAATAACAATTTCAGCAGTAGATCTGAGGAAGCCTGAAATGCTTACTGGGTAGACTAAGGGGAGTTTCTTCCTTGTCACCAGATAGATATGCCCTAGAATATGAAAACAGCCTGTTTAAATATATCCTATTTCTATAAACATTATATTTAAAACTAGCTTTTGGCTGTTGCACTGCTGTAAATTTTTCTTTTTTTTTTAAGAAAGGTCTTGGAGGCCTTCATCTCCTGTGGCTACAAATTTCCACCAGTCAATCATGCATTACCATAAACAAGATCTCACGCATGCACATAGCATTTTGTGAAAGAAGTGAGAGGTGTGAGATGCCAGGAGATTTCATTTGCATTGTATTTTAAAAATCTGCACAACAATCTGTTTCCTCAATAATTATAATATGAGGCCATTCAGCCAATATATCTTACCATTAGAATAAACGATCATTAGTTTTACATTTTTGCAGTATAAAACATGAAAACAGTGCCTCTACATGCAATTACAGGCATAGGGAGGCTATTTACATGTAGAATTTGGTAGTTTGTAGACGCAGTATTTTTATTACTGATGTACCAGAGAATGCTGATCTATGCGGCTGACTGACAACTCACTAAATTTATATTTGCACTACAGAATGTAGCAGGTTTGGGCAATTATAGTATCACATCAGATACCACCCTTTTTAAAAAGAACTATAATACGTATTTTCATGGCAAGGTCATTGATTTGCATTTAGAGAGCTTCTATGTTAGGCATTACTGAGGTTTTACTTTTAACTGCTTGGGTGCTGCTGAGCACTGCAGGTGCTTTACAACCTGATCTCACCCTTCCATGGAACTACCAAGCGTTGCAGGGCCCAATGACGTTCCACTGGCTCCAGAGGAATCATTTAAAGAACAAAGGCAGACGTGATGGGGGAAGCACTAAAGAATCTTATATAGTACCTACTTTAAAACCTCCATTGAGGTAAAAGATTGTGATGTGAGGTCACAAAGGTATTAAGCAACTGGCTGGCTTTATGTTTAAAAAATGCATGCAAGTAATACCTAGCTATGTGCGAAAAGGGATCTTAACAATTCAGACGAATTCTGAAGTGAGTATTATCTGCAGATCAACATGCACAATTACATCTGAAAGCAGAAGAAGGCTCTCCATCCTAAGCTCATTCCTCAATCCTTTAAAAATGTGTTTCTGTAACGCCTCAGTGCAAAATGGGTAGCTTTCAAGTTCTGCAGCTGGTTTCAAAGGTTCTTGCTTTTACCTATGCCAAAGGTAACATTTATGGAATTCAGAAGTTACGACAAAGATATATCTAATGTAATGTTTATCTGATGCAATGGCTAGGTAAAGTTTATTAAAACTACCTCTCATGCACCAAAAGAATGCCACTGCATTATGTAGCTACCTTAATGTTCATCCTGTTATATCTGTGGTTGCCATGGCAATATCCTCCTAGGTATTTGTAAGGTCACAAAAAGAAGAGCTAACCCTCTTACTCCCAGAATAACTAATGCAGCTCTGTTACTGGCTTGATGTAAATAGTCTCAGGTGACAGCAAACTGTACATATAGTCAATTACAACTGCTCAAAGGAAATGATTTGTTGTAAGAGCCACTGTTCAACCTCAGTGACATCAATGTTTCTATGGCAACAGTTGCCTCTTGCACTGCTTAGAATTGAGTATTGATCAAACCAGGGCCAGCACTATTTCAGAGACTTGCTACTTTTCTGTGTGGCAATTTACAATAGGAACTCATAACATCACTGTATATTTCAAGCCCCAAGGAACCAATTTAGCAGACAGTTACAGTAGAATATTAGCAGAGGTCAATAATGGAATTCTGATTATAGTCCTAGGACAATTATTCAATGCTTCTGTTGTCTGCCCTTTTAGCATTCCACCGGCTATTAAAATTTTCAAATAATAATATTCATCCACAAAGAAAGTGCTGAATTCATTCATCTTCTATTTTAAACTTTATTTTTCATTGTTATGTTATCTATCAATAAAATTATTCAGCTATATTAGCCAAGCTCTGACCTCTCAGAAGTAAATAACTATTGATCAAGAAGCTGAGCTCTGGTGGCATACTACAGGGTTTCCATTAATGGTCTCATTGGTCCAGCAGATAAGGTGATTCTCGCAGGAGAGCAGACAAGTGTGGAAGCTGCAAACAGCACAGAGCAGTTTGGCACATCACCACCCTTCACAGCGGCATGATGGGCTCCTCTCCTACTTCTGTCAGCAGTGAAACAGAAAAGCCTCCACAAAATGTGTGTGTTCCAGAAATGGCACTAAGAGCTATTTTACACCTCCCGCACGCAATTCCTTCATCAAGGCACACTCTCATTTCAGACAGGATGAGGAAACTTTTTGTGTCACTCTGCTTTCCTTTCTGAAAACAGATAAGGCATGTCTATTAAATGACAAAACTGGCCAATCTCAGGAATAACTGAGAATTTGTGATGAGAAATAGTGCTGAGAATGTCAGGAGAATTACGTTACTTTAAGAAAGCTTCTTAATTTCTTGCGAAAGGCTGCAAACTGAAGAGATTACTTTCTTAATTTTAAAAGCATTACACACAATGATTTGTCACTACTTTTGCTCATACAGTAATTTTACTTTATGGTTGAAACAGGGAAATTCAAGGAAACTCTTTGTGTTATTTACAATAATAAAGGTTACTGTATTTGACTTATTGAATTGGTCACAGGCCTTTGCAGAATTAGCCTCTGTTAACATGACACACTTTAAGAAATACTTTCTTTCCTGTACTTCCCAGCTATTTGCAAAAAGAGATCTTTAATGAAAGCAAAGTTTGTCTCCTATTTTTCCACCTAATATAGTAGGTCAACACAAAAATTTTAGTTCAGGTCCTTCTCTATGTAAATCGTGCCTAAGATGCACATACATTTTCACTCAAATCAATAGAAGTCAGACATATCAAAGGAGGAAATTATCCCCTTATTGAGTCTTCTTCTCCTAAGTAGATTTATGTAACTCTTGCACAGAGATAATGCAGTTAATGACATTCTTCTTCTAGTGCATCAGTGAGAAAACGGGATCCAACCATCAGGGATGTTGAGCAGAAATATTCACAAGGAATCCAGAAAATTCCTTGTCTCACCTCCAAAAAGAGAGAGGGAGAAATTTCCAAACTCAGCAAGACCTAAATGGAAAAGCTAGAGGGAATCATAAGAAAATGAACAGATTACTTAGGAAGATAGTAAGATTCTCAGTATGCAAATTGCACCTATGTATATTCTGAGTTTTCAGGTTACAGTTCCATTTAGGTACATTCCTTTTTGGCATCCTGAACTGGATCCTGAAATGATCAGGAAAGAAACTGACTTCAGTGAATGCAGGAACACACTTTTAAAGCAGTTCTGTGTGGTTCTGATCAATAAATAAATGGTTTATGATCTTGACTACAGCATCTTGATTTAGAGAGCTCTCTTGTAGCCTGACATAGTATTCCTGGGATGAGCTACAGTGAAGCAACATGGGTACCGGGAGCTCACCTATTTATCATTTCTCACCGCAATCTGCAGGTAAAAATATAACACCTCATCCTTTTTATCTTTCTGTATATCACTGTACAATCAGCAGTACTTTCTATTCACCAAAACCTACTGGACAGAAGTTGTAAAATGTGGAAAAGCAGTAAGTCTTTTGTGTTGCAGAAATACAGTCCACATCAAGCCCAGCTTTTAAGTGAGCCAATCATCCAAGTGGAAGATACAAGCTGTCAGAAGTGCTTTAGACAGATTGCTTCTCAATGATTTTGAATTTCTTTGTGGGCTGACAATACACAACAGCCACCAGTATCAGCTTCAGACACTAGCACCAACAGATACTACCTCTGGATAAATGAGTCTACCCACATGCTAGCAGCCTTTTATTTGCAGTATTCAGTCCTGTTCACCAAGTAGAAAAAAAATGGTTGTGCACTGAAAATGAATTCTGAATTCATATTAAAGAGAAACCCTAACAACTCACAGTAGTAACAGCTGAGGAAGGATGCATTTTCCACTTAAACAGCTGTGCAAGAAGAGCAGTCAAACATTTTACAATAAAGCTGACTTCTTACTCTGCATTTCAAACCAGTGTAACAGAGATGGACTTTTACCCTTTCAGCCTGTACAATCCCAGTGCTACTCCTTTCTCTTCTGAGTAGTTTAGAGAAACACCAATTAAAAGCCTGAGAAAGAAACAAGGATGTGAACGACTATCTTATACCTTCGCCTGATATGCAACATAACAAGGGAGCTTACATGAGCAACTGTAGAGAAACATGAAATGGGAGCTCACATGCATGTTTGTCAATATCACACTTGATATACACCTACATCTTGAATTTCTGCTGGAAGCTCAATATGTGCAAATTCAGTTGCAATTAAACGCTTATCACTAAAAAAGGGAGCAAAATAAATTGTTGTACCAGATATTTTTCTAAGCAATGTGCTTTGAAATGCTTGTGTATTAAAAATAAAAATTAAACCCCACATTTTGTCATTGTATCTCAGGAAAGAGAATTTTGTTGAAGTGTGCCCAGTAAGCGCTCCAGAATAAGCCTTCTCATGGCAAAAGCAATATAAAACTTCTTCTTTGAAATAACACTATTACAGAACTGTTCTAACAGAAAAAAAAAGGCAAAAGAAAAAGCTCAGTTTCTTCATCTATAATTACAGACAGTAATAAATTAAAGATGGAAAATCCTAGGGATTTTTGATACTGTTTGTTACAACGAGCTCTTCAGAAGTAAACGCTACAGCTAAGACCATGCAGGTTCTGTAACATTAGAAGCCCCTAAGGGACTGGCAATATAAAGACTCTGAGAAAATCCCAGAAAGGTGGTTAGAAAAATCCCCCTGATTAACTGATATTTTTTCCCTTACCACTGAACTGAGCAAGTGATTAATACTGCCAAGCAGTACGTTAGGGCTTCCAGACAACTTGATTCTTTTGATTAGGGTCTTTGCTGAAAGTAAAATTAAAAACTGAACAAATTCTCATATGCTAACCCCTTACATTCCTATGTTCCTCATTTTGGCTTTGCTAACATAGGTTAACACCCAAGCCACATATTTCAAGGTCAGGAGGGACCACTGTGGTCATCTAGTCTGAAGTGCTGCAAAACACAGACCATAGAAATTCACCCAGCAATTCCAGTGTCTAGCCAAGTAATTTGTGGCTGAACTTGAGCATATCTTTCAAGAAGTTAGCCAGCAAGCTCTTAAGAGTTTGTGGAACTTCAGTGACTTGAGTATGTTCATTTAGCTCACTTGAGTAGATGTGATTGTTCAGGCTTAAGAGTGTTCAGGATCAAAACACCAAGCAAACAAACCTCAACTGCCAAAATCACGAAAGTTTTCCATTATTAGTGAGGGAAGGCACTGTTTTGATTTACAAAGCTTTGGGTCATTCTTGCAAGATAAAAGTTTTTTTTAATTTTTAGGATGTGCCGTATTTAGAGCTTGAAAGAAATCAGTCTCAGCAACAGCAAAATCCTTTGGCTGACCTCACAGGTGAAGGCACACACACAGATCATAATTTACACAGATTTGGAAAGAGCAAACTCTTGTCAACCTCTAAAAAGTAATCCCAAAAGTGAAAAATAAAAGGAAAAAAAGGGAAAAAATAATACTCAACACGTATTTTATCTTTGGATATATACATACGGCTTCCCCACAAATGAAGGGAAATCTCATTTACCTGTTTAAATCATCATCCAACCCATTTGCACAGACTGAAACATCTTTATTTTATTCTGATTATTTAACTGTGTTCTCAAGCTCCTATTGAAGAGGAAGGATCAAGGTACAAAGTAGGCTACATTTCAGACAAACACTTCATAATTTGAGTACAGTCTAAACTAGAATTTTGGTATAGGCTTAGCTCTGAGTGTAATGGATCTTCATTTCAGTAAGTCAAGCCCTTACTTTTGTAGAAGGGGTTTCACAATAAACATGTCATCTTTTCCTGAACTGCAGAATGAGCCCAATTTCCTTACGGAAAGAGTAGAAGCAAAAGAAGTACCAGTAGAATGACAAAGTATGCAATAAGTCAAAAGATATAGATGGGGTCTATTTTTAAGTCTGCTACCAGTGTGGAAAATCTCTTCCTTTTCTCCATGTCCATTTCCAAGATTTGTTCTGGAAAGATAATTAAAATTGCAAGCTTAATTAAAGCTGTAAGTTTTCCAGAGCAAAGCCTATACTTGCTGTGATTGTGCTTGCATGATGTATTAGTAAGTACTAGCACAAATATTTTAAAGTTGCTTGCTGTTACGTGTCACAGAACCAAGTCAGACACAAACAAAAGTGAGGAGGAAGGTGATAAAACCTTTAGAAATGCCTGAGGGAGAAGGAAGTTAAGATGCTAAGAACAATTACAAAATAGGAAGAAGAAAAAGATGGGAAAAAATAGGAATGGTGTTGAAGAAACAAATGCTGCATGGAGATTTTTTAAAAAATCAAGGAAATCTAAGCTTGAAGTCAAATATCAGAATGGTATTTCCTGACAGGGGTCATTTGCAATGTGTTGTGTCACTGTGCCACAGCAGTAAGATGGATATTACATAGCTAAAGCTTAGAAGAGGGTGCTTGGTTTGCCAGTATGGAGTCTGCCTTCACCTTTATTACTGAAGGAAGATGTTTTTATTTGTCTAGTGCAATGCATTATACTCATAAATTCCATCCACTCAGCAAGTCAAATTAATGCTAACCTACAAGATACATTAGGTACGGGTTTAAATCAGTCACTTCATAGGATATACTGCAACCTAGTTTCTACCCAGGTTTGCAGTACATTCAACATTCAAAATACTCTGCAAACATTCTTCAAGATGCATTGTTTGTTGAGGTGTCTTACCTTTTCCAGCTATGCAAAGATGTAAAGAATGCAATATCTAATTTGCGTTGCTCTGTGATCACTAGCAACGCAACTGCAGGCTGCCAAAACATTCCAGTGCCAGTGCGGTGAGAAAACACACCCAGCTGAAATGCATTAGTTAGTCATATAACAGTAAAATCTACTACTTTCCCTCATGAGTAGTTTCCACTGGGATGATGTGACAATGTGAAATCTTTTCAGGTGATAGCAGAAAGAGAAAAGCTGATGGATTATGTGTGAATCTTTAATGGTGCATGGCAAAATGAAGGTCTACTTAATGGTGATGTGCAAATTTTCTCCACTGCTCAAATTGTCATATTTCACATAATATTAAGCATTTGTGTGCATAATCAATTATGCACTATAATGAGTATCTATCACTTATCAGAAATAAGTGTGAAGTTAACAAACTGATTCCTGTAGTTGCAAAGCCACACCTACTGCCATCGTTTTAGATGGGAAAGGGCTAGGAAAGACAAAAGGAAAAAAAAATGGTAGGGAAAATTTAGAATACAGACGTTTCCCTAGAGGGAATGCAGGATGTAGATACATTTCTACAGCAAGTGCCACTCCTTTGTCAATATTTACCCAGCAAGTGGAATGATAATGTGCCTTCTAAAAGAATAGTTTCTGTCTCTTGATAGAGTTGCTCTGTGTAAATTATGTCAGGGATTATGCTTGGATTGTGCCACTGGCATAGTTATTTCAGATCTACATCTTGTTTCCAGATGGTTCATCTGTTTGTTTTTTTAATATATTCAAGATTCATTGTGTTTGCCACAAATTTACACATTTTTAATGCTGGTTAGTCAGATAAATCTGATCTTAGACAAAGGATAAAGAGCTAACATCTGTAGATTTTCATACTAATGCTAACTTAAAATTTTCCCTAAATAGTGAAAACATCATAAAGTTTTTTGTAAGATTAGCCAGTCACTAGAGGGTTTCTTGCTCATCAAGTATTGTAGGAAGCAAAACAGATCTGCTCAGTTTCACCAAGTGATTCCTTTAAGCGCAGGAAGCCAAGACACATGAAGTTAGTCATAGCCTACATTCTTCCTGCAAAGTTTCAAACTTTTGCTCCTATTCTTGAAATAAATAGCATTCATACAAGGCAGAATCATATGGTCATCCCTTCTAAGCACTTCATGGCATTTATTATTCTTTTTTTGCAGAAGCACCTACTGTTTTCATGGATAGGGTAGCAGGGTAAAAAATCCAATAGATCTCAACTCCAAGCTGTGTTTTCAAGCTTTCGTAGTTGAACTCCATAGGGTCACCATCCTTTCCCTTTACGCCTTCCATATATTTTTCATGAGGCTATTCACAAAGGACAGAAAGTTTTTCTACAAATTTCTACAAGAGTTTTGCATTTTTGTTACATATTTTTAGGTACAGGAGATCTTAAAAGTGCTTACTAAAATAAAGATACCATTGTACGGGCTACTGGCTTCATACAGGTTGGATTCCCAAGGCTCATGGTCTAATTAGGCAATTGAGGCAAATAATTACTATCCCCATAACATACAGGTAAGAAATGTGCATAGAAGGGTGACTTGCCCAGGTCAAAAAAGGCTGTGGGACACATTCAAATGGAGCTCAAGTCTCCTGAGTTCCAGTCCAATGCATCTTAGCTTTTCCCCTATGTTACACTAGCAAGGGAAAGGAAAGACATATGAAATGTTAAGAGCTTTCTCTGATAGACAGGAATATACCCAGTAAAAATGAAGAGGTAAAAAATTACTCTGAATTCTAAATTTTTTGGTTTACAAACAAATCCTCTTGTATTACAGAAATTCAAGAAACAGATATGCATGGCATAATTGCTTGTAGAAAATACTGAGCCATAATCTCTGATTATCAGGTCCTCCAAGTTTTGTTAGGGATGTGAAATTACATTTATCTCCAAGTTGTAGCATACCCACTCCGATTTCATTATTAGCTAACACTCAGTGTTGATGAAGAAGCTGAAAGCAAACTCAGTGTCCTGGCTCACATGTCAGAGAAAGGATTATATTGCAGCACAGGCCACAGGTTAATAGAGATTATTTCAGAGAGAACTCATGTACTGCTGCATTTTCATCTTCAGCTCCAATGCAGCCTTTGCTTTTCAATGCAGTGTCACCAAAATTCAGCAATCTTCATGTCTTCATGCAATATATATTATTTTATGGAACAAACAGTAGGTATGGATTTCTATTCTTTAGGCACCTAGTAGTTTGACTTCCAACTACCAGCTCTCATAATATATTTGCCTCTCCAAGCCCTGTCACCTTCAACCCAGATTATATTGCAGCCCAGGATACTGTTGGCTTTCTGGGCTGCAAGCACAGATTGCTGGTTCATGTTGAGCTTCTCATCAACCAG